>PVJS01010721.1:28068-38255 GCA_004027185.1 Glis glis | reverse complement strand
CTTGTGTTTCTTTCAGTGTCCAGGCTAAAAATAAAGTTCATAAAACCTGCAGCTATCATAAAACCAAGAAAGACAGCTAATGAGCCAAATGAGAGAATTAGAATTAAATATATCTTGACAGACTGGAATGATGAGCCAGCACTAACAAGATTAAAATTAATAGAGCAAATTAAAAAGCCGGGTACTTGAACTGAGATTAAAAATATTCACTATAAAAGGTTAGACTGAGAATACCAGGCTTAGAGGGAGTGGATGTGTGCGCATGTCAGGGCTCTGAGCGGTGGGCAGATGGAGTGTTTGAAGTCAATTAAAACACCTATCTGAACTGACTGAGTGATGTAGTTGCCAGAAGAACAAATGTTGTCTTTGCTGGGATTAGCAGAATTATGTCTGCATCAAGGACTCTTTTCCCCTGTTACTCGGAGCTGGTCAGATGATGAGTGCAGTAATGTGTGTGTTACACGCACTATATTGTTCAGATAGACTTTTAGGAAAAGAACAATAAGGATATTTGTTGGGGCTGCAGGAAAGACTGAAAAATCCCATCATAGGAAGAGAAGCTCTAGGCTCTTGGCACATTTAGCTCAGAAAATAAAAAAGCAAAAGGAAACACGACATCCTTTCCTTGACATTTTAGGAAACTTCCATGTGGAAGATGCATGATTTTTCTATCTCCAGGCAACAGAAAAGGACCAGTGAGTAGAAATAACTGAGGCCTATTCATTGTTCAATTCTTAGACTATTTTTGAGACACTATAAAGCTCAGCTGAGGAGTATGGCCATAGTAGGAACCTAGAAAAACCCTGAAAAAAAAAATCTTGTTGGATGGTGTAGAATGCATAAGCCATAAGAATTCTGGGATGATTTTTTAGAAACCGATTCATGAGGGAGCAGGAATATTTTCTAGAACCATTTGGGAAATATGTCTGTAAAAGTCTTCCCCAAGTACAGATACCTGTGAAGAAGCTGGAAGCAGAAGTCACATGTGCCTAGATCTAGGACCCAGGTTAACAGCACAGGACTCAGTAGACGTACATCGTGGTTGGAGTTACACCTTGTCACCAAAGCAAGGTTTGATAATGCAGGGAAGACGAGATGAATAACTGCCAGGTAGGGAGGCAGTCACTGTTGGGATGCAGTGGTGGTACCACTGTTAGTTTCATTTTGCATCCATGTCTCATCTTTGCAGCATTCTTGAACGCTGTTTTTAATGGAAATGTATGCATGCACCGAATGTGAGAGAATATATATAATATATGTATATAATATATATATGTAGATATATGAATAGTATACATAAGAAAATACAAGTCCCTATTACAGTGAGTGAGTCCTGAATGATCTTTGCTCAGCGATTGTGTCTAGGGAATTTAAATACCTTGGAAACATTTGGACAGAACTGTATCTAAGGTTTCCTCTAGGTCTAATTCTGAATGTTGAGAAAGACCTTTCACATTAAAATACATTTCTATTAGGAACAATAAAAGGACCAATTAATAAGCCTGTCAAAATTACATTTTTTGTGTGTGGTACTTAGGACTGAATCCAAGGGTGCTATATCACTGAGCTATATCCTTAGCCCTTTTTAATTTTTTATTTTGAGACAGGGTCTTGCTAAGTTGCTGAAGCTGGCCTTTAATTTGCTATCCTCTTGCCTCAGTCTCCTGAGTCACTGGTATTATAGGCATTCACCACCACTAAAATTTTATTTTTAGACATCCCTATTTATTTTCCTTTATGATATGAAATTATCCAAAATAATATTATAGACTGCTATTGCAAAATGGTTGCATTCAGTGGAGAAATCTAGCAATTTTCCCGAAGTGATAGAATGGCAGGTTTATCTCAGTCCAGAGATATTAGGGATTAAGAGGCAAATCATAGTATTTACCTCATAAAATAGTTATTTCTATACTTGAATATGCTTCCCCAAAAGCAGATGATTTATTGGGAGTAGAAGCTTATATATGAGGGAAATATTTGGAAATTGACATAATATGCATTTCTCCCATACACTAATAATACACTTTAATGCAACCTATATTTACGAAGCATTGTGCTAGGTAGGCACGATGAATCCACAAAGATTGGCCTGAACTGTCCTCAGGGAAAGCACTTTCTATGCCTCGTCACATGCAGTTCTCACAACAGTCCTTAGAAGAAGCTGTCTGATGTCACCATGTAACACATCAGCCAACTGAAGATGAGTGGGTTAAGACAGATTCCCAGTGTCACATGATTTTTAAATTGCTGAGGTGAGATGCACATTCATGCTTGTTTCATTCCCCTAGAGATAGCTGGTCACTAAAGTCACAGGGGCAGTGGAAACCTTGAGATGGGAAGGGGGCAAGCGTCTTCTGTCTGTGGGCTGTGATCATAGATATCCTGAAAGCCAGCAATAGCCAAAAATATCGGTAAAGTTTGATAAAGTATGAGATACAGGACTTATCTCAGTGGTGTTCCTCATTTCGATTATTTACAAGCCTTCTAGGTTAAGTACACATACAATGAAATAGTATCTAGGACTGTTTAATAGCTCCTGGATCTACCATCTCTTTCGCTTCCCCAGACCTCATTAGAGATACTCACAAATCTCATTTTTAATATTCATGCTTTTGCTTTCTGTGCAAGGCCAGTTCTTAGAAGACATTCAATCATTCTGAAAACTCTTTTTTTTTTTTTTACGGGCTGATGAATGGTGTAAAATACATGTGCCAAAATGCAATATTCTGAGAAGGGGAATTACAGAGGCAAAAATAAAATCTTTATTTTTTTCTATTGTTTACCCTGTATTCCCTTTTACTGTTATACACAAAACAACACATCTGCATTTAGAAAGCCCCTAAAGAAAGGGGTGGTTTTTGTTGAGAACAGACTTTAATAAGTTTAACAAAACTGTTTCTCACCAGAAAAAAAAGTGAACCATGAATGCGTGCCAGTGGCATTTTGATAATTACTATGTTCTTAGTCTCCTTTCTAAACTGTTGGTGTTCTTGAGATTGAGAACTCCTTATTCAACTTTCTTTGCTTCAACAACTACACTAAACCATCATCAATGAAATCGGTGTTGAGCCCTCTTTTCTCATGGATCTCCTCAGATTTATTTTATTGACCTTAATAGTGGTTTCTGTGTCCCTGATTGTAGCCACTTGCTTGCCATCAACCTTATTTGGGCAGATACTTAGGTTTTATTCTATTTTTTCATTTTGAAGCAGGATCTTACTAAATTGCTCAGGGCATCACTAAATTGCTGAGTTTGATCTTAAACCTGTGATCCTCCTGTCTCAGCCTCCCAAGCACTGGGATTACAGGCGTGCGCCACCACGCCCGGCCACAGGTTCATGTTATAAGATGTAAAATGTTCCACTGCTTCCTGTATTGCTTTTCACTGACCATGTTTCCATGCTTCTCCACGCCCCTCCATGCTGCTGCAACATCTTTTTTTCTTCCGCGGTCTTCTCGCATAGGTTCTTTTCCTTCTTGCATAGTTGAAGTCACTACAGAAGGTTTTAGCAAACTCAGAGAGGATTGCACTAGCCACCTCATTCTCAGCAAAAAGTGGTCATTGCATGGTTAGAGGAGTCCTGGAGCATTGCTGTTTGCCATTGTTATTTTTTGCCTCCTGCCCTCTTTGGCTTTTCCGTGTTCTCCATTTGTTCTCTCTTCCCCTCCTCCCTCTTTCTCTTTATGACCCTCTTCTTCTGATCCTAATAAAATGGTTAAGTTGATTTTATACTGTGTCACAGGTTGGCTTCATAGTCCAATGGTTCTTCTTTCCTGAGAGTCTCTATGAATGAAAATGTTTTTTTTCGATGCAGTCACCTTGTGTCGGGCTGACGTGCTCTTCTCTAATTGTTGCAGATGTTCCACCAACCAGTCAGGGGGTGGACCACAAGCAGGTCCAGAGGGAACTGGGGAATGTCGTCCTGCACCTCCACAACCCCACCATCCTGTCTTCCTCTTCAGTCGAAGTGCACTGGACAGTGAGTTGTCTTTCAGTATTTGATGTCAGTTTTTAATAAGCAGGTGACTTCTGTGAGATTATTATAGATACATAAAATTTAACTACCTGTTGCTCACTACTACATCAATGATAACGTTATCATGTAAGCATTGTTTATTATAGTAGCTATGGTCTGGCTTGAAACGAAGACAAATTTCTTCTTTGTGTTTTTTTTTCTATTATAATGAAATGGTGAACTTAACCCAGTCTCCCGGGAAAGAAACACAAAGTATTAATTATGAGTATGCAAGTTGTGAGAGGCCCATTATCCCACAAATGTTTTAAACTTAGAGATATTTCCAAGTAGTATTAAGAAGGCTTTTAAAATCAGAAAGTAGTAAAACACATTCCCCCTGACCTTCACATGTCTCTAGATGATGTATCTCAGAACTGCCGTGATGCCTCATGTTTATTCATGAAAGACAGAAATTAATATCACCATACAAAAGATAGAGGATTTTTTAATATTATGCTTAGGTGAACTAGAACTACACAAGGTGGCCCCCCTGATAGATTTTTGTTTTGTTTTTGTTTTGCATTTTGTTGCATTTGATTTTTATTATTTTCCAATGAAGCAATGAAAAGATATGAATGGTTGCCTTTTTGTCATGTTAATAGGTGGACCAGCAGTCTCAGTATATTCAAGGATATAAAATTCTCTATCGGCCATCTGGAGCCAACCACGGTGAATCAGAGTGGTTAGTGTTTGAAGTGAGGACCCCGACCAAAAATAGTGTGGTTATCCCAGATCTCAGAAAGGGAGTCAACTATGAAATTAAGGCCCGCCCTTTTTTTAATGAATTTCAAGGAGCTGACAGTGAAATCAAGTTTGCTAAAACCTTAGAAGAAGGTAAGTATGACAAAGCATTTGATTTCTGTGCATCGCAGCATATTTGTTGGGCTTTTATTAACTCAATTAAAGTTGTTAAAATGTTAATAGTGAACCAGGCAAGGTGGTGCACACCTGTGTACTTGGGAGGCTGAGTAAGGATGATGGCAGGTTCAAGGCCAGCCTCAGCAACTTAGCAAGACCCCAAAAACTTAGTGAGATCCTGTTTTAGAATAAAAAATGAAAAGGGCTGAGAGTGTAGCTTGGAGGTAGAATGCCCCTGGGTTCATTCCCCAGTACCAAAAAAAAAAAAAGAAAAAAAAAAGGCTTAGAGTAGCATTATTAACTGTCTTGATTTCAAATATTATATTTTACTAAGGTAATATGCTTAATTAGAATAACTAAAAAACCAAACTGCTGTAATAGTTGATTTCCTTTAGTAGTGGCCTACACAAAAAACATGCAAATGTGAACATTGTATTTCTTAGTGACATAGATAGGATAAATTTAATTTTTCAGAACTGAAATTCACATTTAAAGGTGGAATTGTTCTCAATTTGCTAGCCTTTCCATTCATCTATTGAATGTTACTTTGATTAATGATTTGTAAATAAGGTGAGTCATATCTTGGTTTGCCCTGGACTTTCCAGAGTTAGCATTTTCTCTGTATGCCTCATTTCTCTGGAAATCCCTCAGTTCTAGGAAAACCAGTATGTCTGGCTACCCAATCACTGAAAATTAAAAAGTGACATTTACATAAAGGTAAAGAGTGACATGTCACAAGTATACTCTTAAAAAAAAAGAATTTCTCCTAATGTGCCTTTGTGTTTTACTGTATAAAGGTAGGCTGTGGGTTCCTATTGTGGATGATTAGTACTCATCTTTCATACTTTCGGTATTTTTAGGGGGAATGTGAGATTAGGATTACAGGGTAGAATAAAGAGGAATTGTCCTGGGATTGTTTTATGGAGATAATCTATGTAACTTCAGTTATGGAAAATTTCATAGTAACAGTGAGTTACCAAGGTTGAGGAAAAACAAGAAACTTGGGACTATTCCTATTGATGATTTGCATTTTAAAAATATGCACATATTGATATAATGGTTATTTAGATATTGTTCAATTTTAAGTATCTATTACCTGCTCTCTGTGCTCTCTAACACCCTTTAATCATCTACTTTTTATAACAATGTCACAGCACCAAGTGCTCCACCCCAAAGTGTAACTGTATCCAAGAATGATGGGAATGGAACTGCAATTCTTGTCAGTTGGCAACCACCTCCAGAAGACACTCAGAATGGAATGGTCCAAGAATATAAGGTAATGCACATATGCTAATTTACTGATGAACTCCCTCCTCCACGCACAAAGAAAAAGAAATGCTGAATAAATTGTTTATAGATATTTGGCGCCATCTGCTGGTTGAACTACCAACATGAACAGTTATTTTAAAAGCACTTTCCAATACTTCATGTATTGATGGTGAAGTAATTTTCTTCCTAGAAAAGCTTTTTGAAAAAAAATTTACAAGAGAGAATTTAAGTGGTTACAAGATTAATTGGCTCATCTAATTTTACACTTGTTAATTAAGTGCTAATAATTTTTCTCCCTGAAAAAAAAGCTTAAATGTATTTTTAGCATTGGATCATACTATGGAATTGGCCATGGATAGTCAAATTCTATTAAAAATTATCTTCTTTAATTTTTATATCTTTGAAGTTTTAGAACCTTATAGCTAAGTTGGAAGAAGTTATTTTGATGTTTGTTAGAATTCCTTTTTTATAAACCTTGTTTTAGTTTTTAAACAAAATTTCATGTTTCCAAAGATATTCTTTATACATTTCTGTATGTTTGTATAAATTTATAAAATATGTAATGCCAAGTAGTTTAATCTGATTCAGAATATTTTTTACCTGTGAAATAATCAGCTCTGTTCAATGAATACAGACAGTCTTAACATGAATTCATTTTAAGCAAATATTTTCAAGCAAGCCAAGGCATATCAGAAACTAAATTAGAGACATGAAATTTAGTCTGACAATTGTATTTGAACTTATCCTGTTAATGAATCCATACTCTATAATAATCAAATGAGCAATAATAAATGAATAAGTGATAGACTGAATCCAGAAAACCTCAATAGAAAATAGTTTATGTGTACTTTTTTCAATACTTGTGTAAACATACTAGAAGAATTTTAATTGCAAAGCATGTATTTCTCTACACAGTGATTTGTATTTCCCTGATGCCTGAGTATGTTCTAGTTACTAGCTAAATTATGATACTTATTATATTGTTTTCCATATGTGAATATTTGTGATCATGGTTAGGGTATGAACTGAGGTTAGGATATGAAAGTATTGATTCCTAACTGAGGTTGAAGGGGACATGTTGATGTGTGTCTATTGATATGAAACTGCAGTTAGGAAGGTGGACACATGGACCTCCCCTGTGTGGGCCAGTGATTTTCAACTATGGGCAACACCAGAATCATGTGAAGAATCACTTTCCAAGTATGGATGCCTGGCCAGCCTCCTCAGAGATTCCCATTCAGTCGATCTGACAGGAACTCTTACATGCATATTTTGGTAAATCTCTCTAGGTGATATTGATGTGCATGTATAGATAAGGCCCAAATGAGGACCATATGCTGTTCTGGGTAACAAGTTGATTTGTAGAATAACTAAGTAGACTTAGCTTAATTTAATGCATAATATTTTATTTTCAAATAATTCTCAATAACAAACTGAAAAATAATCATGTAAAAATCTGTGTTCATTAACAGGGTTACCTTTTAAAAAATATTTAAGATACTACCATTATTGCACTGTGGCTATTTTAAAGTACCTCAAATAATATTTTTCTAGTGTAACTGAGTCATTAAAAGGTAAAAATGTCCATATTTTTAAGTGCTTTCTCATAAGTTTCAAGGTTATTTCAATACTGGTGAGTGACAGGATGTTATGTTTCAGTCCGGAAAAAGACTGTTCTAGAAGATTTTTTTAAGGATTCAAAATGAGGTGATGTCTCAGCTCTCCAGCAAAATTGTATAATGTAGGCATTTTCCCCGAAGAGTCAAAACTCATTTCTCTTCTCAAGAAATGTGAAGGGGTGGATTTCACTTAACTTCATGGTCAATTTAAAATAATAAAATGCCTTTCAGAACCTGATTGACTGGTACAAAATCAGTTTGTGGCTTCGGTTCAGCTGTGTAATGTAATTGGGGAGAAAGAAAATTCACAAAGGAGTCTTTATTTCCAAATGGTCAGATCCTGGTATAGTGTCTGACCATTTGCTGGTGTTATGCATTGAAACTGTATCAAAATAATATTAGCTTTCAAAGAAAAAGAATTAAAGGTTATTGACCAAGGGATAGAGGACACTGGCATTTTTAGATTAATTTCCAATCCCATTTCCTACTACAGTTTAGACAATAGTCTACTTGAAGCTAATCCTCCATATCGCTCGAGGACATCATAAAGAACATAGAGTAGGCTCGACTACTCTGTGGATCCTATTCTTATGAAAACTGAGTCTAAATATAGTTTCCTATCACAGATATCACTATCAAAGTCAATGAGGTATACAACTTTCTTATTACAGAAATGTTTATCTTTCACATCAAGTATGCATCATTATTCTTTTTGATCTTCCATAGGCTATGAAAGACTTGTTAATATTCTCATTTAAATATAAGATCTTATTGCTAGTTTCTCACCTTGGTAATAGCTCAGCATGCCATAAACCAAATAAAATCCTAGGATGGTACTTACATTTTGAGTGCAGTTTTATGTTTTATTTATTTATATTTATTTACTTTTTACTTTTTTTATTTATTTTTGGTACTGAGGATTGAACCCAAGGGCATTTTACCTCCAAGCTAAACCCCAGCCCTTTATTTATTTATTTGTTTGTTTGTTTGTTTGTTTAGTGTGTGTGTATGTGTGTGTGTGTGTGTGTGTGTGTGTGTGTGTGTGTGTGTGGTATGGTGTGGTGTGGTACTGGAGATTGAACCCAGGGGTATTCTACCTCTGAGCTACCCCCCAGCCCTATTTTATTTTTTACTTGGAAACAGGGTCTTACTAAGTTGCAAAGGGCCTCGATAAGTAGCTGAGGCTAGCCTGGAACCTGTGATCCTCCTGTCTCTGCCTCCCAAGCACTGGGATTACAGGCGTATGCCATCATGCCAGCTCAGTTTTATTTTTAATAAACTTATTTATACAAAGTCCTTTTAAGTCAACTGTTTCTTGGGTTTGGTATAAAATGTGATGTCACAGTGACAGTACCACCTAATTTTTCCCAGAGAATTGTTTAAGTATGAGCCTCAGAGTCCCTCACCGTGTCCTGTGATACCTGGTCACCTAGCGTCACACCTAGAATGTAAATGTCAAATGATGGTAGATAAATTGTTGTTCTTTATCTGTCTACACACAGTTGTCTGCAAGGCCCTGGTTTTTTCCTAGCAAATTAATAATAATAATAATAATTAATAATAATAGCACAAAAACCTAATGATACATGCTGATATGGTGTGGACTGAGAGGAATGGGTATCTTCAAGTGAAAGTTTGTAGACTTACATTATATATCTTTTAAAAGTAGTTGACAAAGTTTAAAGAGGTCTTGAAGCTCTTACGGACACTAGGTTTGACTGGAAGAGTCTTCCCAGGATAGATCTTGGGGAAGAATAACTTTTGCAACTTCCAGGGGTGGCTTCATGATAGCTCTGAATTCTGTCGAGGTCTAAAACCTACCTCAGTCGTATGTTGATCTTTGCATTGATGTAGGTCATTTGCCTGCTTGATTTTCATTATGCACTTCTTGCAGGTTTGGTGTCTGGGCAACGAAACTCGATACCATATAAACAAGACGGTAGATGGCTCCACCTTTTCTGTGGTCATCCCTTCTCTGGTTCCTGGGATCAGATACAGTGTGGAAGTGGCAGCCAGCACTGGGGCCGGCCCCGGGGTGAAGAGCGAGCCGCAGTTCATCCAGCTGGGTGAGTTCCCTGCAGACCCAGTGACAGTCTGCACGGCAACACACGTTCTGCTCTGCTTTTTTCGTGTGTATGGCGGAGCCACTATTGGAAATTCAATAGAACATGGAGTGTGGCTTAGAGCTACAATGGTATTAGCTTTATTTAAAACATTTAAACACATATATGTATATATATACACACAATAGACATATTTATGACTGTATGTGTATGACTGTATACACACACACACACACACACACACACACACACACACACACAAGTATCAGTTGCTGATAGGGATACATTATAACAACTGTATTGTTAGGCAATTTAGTCACTGCATGAACATCACAGAGTATACTTATAAAAACTAAAGT
>PVJS01010721.1:0-27968 GCA_004027185.1 Glis glis | reverse complement strand
TATTTCAAAATAAAAATAAATAAAAACAAAAGGGGCTAGAGTTGTAGCTCAGAGGTAGAATGCCCCTGGGTTCAATCCCCAGTACCACAGAAAAAGAAACTATGATGTCATTAGGCAATACAGTCTTATAGGACCACAGCCATACATGTAGTTCATTGCCGACAAAAACATTATTATGTGGTGCATAACTGTAGGCATCTCACTATTAAACTTAAACTTACACAAATACACATTTTAGATGACTTTACAACAAAAGGCTGTTAGTATTCAGTTTCATCCTAACAGTCCTGTGGAATTTGTCTTGTGTATTCAACAAATGCTATTAATTGAGCACCAAGGATACCTCAGGAAACAAGAAAGGCTCGGTCTGTACCCTCATGGGACACACAGTTGTTTGCATTAATAAACAAACAAAAAACTTTCCATGTAAAACTTAAAGTAGGTATTGGAAATTTATAGCATTATGCAATTTATATTTCCACTAGTGTCTTTAAGATTTTAATTGCTTTTTATGAAAAAAGATAAATTGAGGTTTCAGAAAACATTGTAAAGTGTTTATGTACTAATTATTTAGAAAATTAAACATAATTTATTCTTCAAAAATTTAGATGAATTAAAAAACCTGACATAGAAGGCTTCATTAGTTCAATTCACTACAGACAACATATTCTGAACATAGTATATGAATTAATGTGATTACTAGAAAAATATGAAAGAAATGACAATATAAACAGCAACAAAACATGATTGCAACTAAAATCGTGTTTTAGAAAGGGGGAGAAAAGGTCAGATTTTAAGGTGTGACATTTAAATTATGAAAGGTGCCAAGAAATATTCAGTCAACTTTGTGTTTGTGTACTAGAAATCAGAAGTTAAACACTAGTCATATTTTACATCAGATGGAAAAGGATCAGGTATATGAGCCTTCATACTTCACTAATGAGTATATACTATTTTTGCATGCTAATAATATGAATGACAACCTAGAATTATTTCAAAATAATATTAAGAAACATTTGGCATTGATTGACTTTGTTGCTATACATAAAGAACTTCACATTCATTTTGAAAATATTGTTCATATGCAGTTGTGAAGACAATGCTAGCTGCTATAACATACATTTGCAAGATTTCTGCACTATAACACTATAAAGTCTACTGGAATTCCACGTGTTGGGTAGACCCTGCTGCACATAGACCTTGAGGGTCATAGAATGACAAGGACTACAGTCTTTAAAGTGGGGCCTCCATGGTCGTCCCTGGGGCAGCAGAGAGGTGGAAGGGAGATACATATTCTGTGGGAGGGTTTAAGTGGTGTAGGTCTAGAAATGTGCACATTACACTTGTCCAGTATGATTGCAGGTAAATGAAAGAGGACACCACAAAGCAATGTTGCTGGCTGGGGGACCACTTCCCTACCAATGGTCCTTATGTTGAGAGACCCATTCAAGCCTTTCCTGGAGAGCTTGCTCACTGTCACAGCCGTGGGCCAGAACTGGAATTTTTGGGCTTGTCTTTTCCATTTAACACATTTTAAAACAATGATTATATAAAAACTGTGTGTGTGTGTGTGTGTGTGTGTGTGTGTGTGTGTGTGTGTTTTACTGCAGATTGAACCCAGGGGTTTTCTACTTTCGAGCTACACCCCCAGCCCTAGTTTTTTTTTTAATTTTTTATTTGGAGACACGGTCTCACTAAGTTGCTGAGGGCCTCACTAGCTTTGCTGAGGCTGGTCCAGAAACTGCAATCCTCCTGTCTCAACCTCCCAAATACTGTGATTACAGGCATGCACCACTACTCCTGGCTCATATAAAAACTTTTAAACAAAAATAGTTTCATTTATTTAAGCAATGTAGGAAAGTATGAAAAAATTGCCGGGTGCATCTGTTACAATGTTATATAAGTAAGGGAAAAACAGTTTATATTGGGGAAAGAGTTGATATTCAAATATTTGTCCACTTTTGTGAAATGTCAGTATTAACTTATTAAATTGAGATTTACGTGTAAAAAGTTACATTGGGGTGACCCTATATCCATTGTTGATATCACTTACCTCTTTTTATAACATATGACTCTCAGTCCTGGTTTTTGGAAGATGAATTGGAAAAAAATAACATGTGTAATTTTATTTATTTAAGATTTAAATCAGGGGATTTAAGGGTCAAATTGGTTTTCTTGAAATTATAAATGTATTCCAGTTTTCCATACCTTAATACAGCCTCAGCTGCAGCAAGACGAAGCTGAGATATGGAGTGGCCGTTTTAATCCATTCGTCACACTGCACTTTATTCTGTTAAGCCCATCTGGTTGCTTGCATAGAACCTCTCCTGGCTCTTTCCATAAAATCTGAAGCTATCCAACTTACCCTTGCGCAAACAGCCATGAAATCTGTAAACCTAGCAGATACAAAGGGTGTTTTAGGAATAAAAAGAATAGATCTGTCTGGTGAACTTTCAGAGGATGACGTGCTCTCAGGATAGCCAGAGATAAAAGGGTCTGGAACATGAAATAAAACTTTCAGTCAACAAACAGCTGAAGGCAGGCGACTGCTTGTGAAAATAGGTTTTTCAGCCTTGACCCTCCATAGAATGAAATCTGGAATTCTGTTCAAGAAATAATAATAATAATAAATAATCCCCCCTATACACACACACACACACACACACACACACACACACCACCAACACCAACACCAACACCACCACCAACAACAACAACACGAGAAGGAATTTAGCCATTTCACATTGAAAGAGGTGCTGTTTTCCTAACAACTGTTTCCATCTAGTCATTGAATGCTGCCTGGTTTTCTTGTCAACTGTCTTATCAAGATGCATTATCATTTAATAAGAAAAAAATATGTAGGGTATTTTTTCTTTTTAAGAGATGTCATTCATAGAGAATGAGTATTACTGGTTATTTTTATGGAAAAATGTATTTTTGAACTAGAAAATGTTTCTATTTTAAAGCAGATTGTATTAACAGATTGTTGTATTTCTCTTGAATTAGGTCTTGATGTCTCTGTCTCTGTCTCTCTCTCTCTCTCTCTCTCTCTCTCTCTCTCTCTCTCTCTGCAAAGTGGCTATAAACTCTAGCTCTGCCTGACAGGGCTTTAGGGGATTTGGTTCTAAGGGTGACCCAACCCTTTTTCTGGTAGAAGGAAGTTAAACTTGGATTCAAAATAGATGCTGAACTAATCTAAAATTGTAAGAACTTATAAGCGGAACAAGATTATTTTCCAAATCAAATGATTGAATAATGGTGAGAAAACACCAATCCTGATGAAATGAGCAGTCACCTTGTTTGACCAGCTGTTGGGAGGGAAGAACGCTAAAACTGCAGACACCGATGGGAATTCTGCCCCCTGGGCAACCTTGGGGTTGGCATCACTCAGTGCTGGCAGAACAGGATGGCGCTCCCACGGTAGAGCAACAGCCTCCAGTTTCTACAGAGACAGAGCAGACTGCTCCATGTGACCTGATGTAATGGCGGGTTTCAAAAATACCTCAGCAGAATAAGTACATTTTATTAGCCATATATTCTATCAATTTTTAATTCTTGAGTCAAAATGTCTAACCGAAAATATTAGTCTTTTTGACTATTCATTATACTTGATAATTCTTTTACATATTTAATGTTCTTTTCTTATATCTATTGCTGGCCATGGTTATAATTTTAAAAGAAAGATTATTCACTGTGCTTTCAGTGGTAACATTATCTTAATTTTTCATTGTGTTTTTATGATCCTCAAAAATAGGACTTTCTGAACATAGGTTTAAATACTGTGTTTCCAAGACAGTTAAGGATCCTGCAATATAGTCTTGGGGAGGGACACACAAAACACACACCCAGAGACATTTTTTTAAATATCTACCTTGTAGAAGTAAAATTTTATTTCTGTCCTTTTTAGAACATATATTTGAATGTTTCTATAGAAGTATGAGAGTGCTCACATCTTTTTTATGTATACTTATTTAATTCCTCTTATTTATTTGTACAAATGCATTAAAATATTCCATTTTTTGCATTTTGGGGGGGTGTTACATTTTTATATTTATCTCAGTTAGTTAGCACTGTTCTCTGAAACAACTTTCTCAGAAACCTGCAGAGTTTACTAAAATAAAAAGAGAAACAGTGTCCTGTTTTCTTTGTTTCAAGCATGGTCTCACAAAATTATGTCATACTCATTTTGAATTAAAATAAATAAAATTTGGCTGAAAATCCCCGGGACTGTGTTTTACATCACAGGGTTGGTAGATGCAGAATGAACAGCAGAAACCATTGTCCCCAAATCAACAGAATAAAACAACAGGCACTTTATATCCTCTGTGCGTCCTTACCTTATCACAGTGAGTTTTAAACCCACAGTAATGAGAAGATGCTCTTTCAGATTCTCATGGCAACCCCGTGTCGCCTGAGGACCAGGTCAGCCTGGCTCAGCAGATTTCCGATGTGGTGAAGCAGCCGGCCTTCATCGCGGGCATCGGGGCGGCCTGCTGGATCATCCTCATGGTCTTCAGCATCTGGCTCTATCGACACCGGAAGAAGAGGAATGGGCTCACAAGTACTTACGCGGGTATCCGAAAAGGTATCCACTTTCTTAAGCTGTTCACATTTCAATACGCTTCTAAAATTCTTGATTTTAAGCTGCAACTGCACATTATTCATGTACATATATATATATATATCGTACCTATTAAATTACTTTAATATGTAAAGATTCTCTCACAGGCTCTGATTTTATCATGGTATCTACCTATGAACTTCTCCTGGGTAGCAGAACCACGAACAGAGCCTACTAGTTTCTTAGGAACCAAATCCTTTAAAATCTGCCTCACGTAGCTATGTCTAGACTTGGCTCTGACACCATTGTCTTTTTCTTTTAGGCAATTGTTTTATTGCTTTATATTCTTGAGGGAAATTTGTAATTTCCCTGTGACAGGAATTATAAATTCAGGCTTTAAACTTTCATAGTTTTAAGATGGGGGCGTTGTTGCCTTCTGTGAAGCAATAAAAAGAGAGAATACTGCTGTTTGGTTATTTATAAAAGCAGTCCTTTCTGAGTGAATATGAGTGTGGGACAGCGAGGTGATTCAGTTAGGAGAGAGAAGAGGGCTGGTACTTTTTTATGCTGGGATTTAAAGTTGTGGAGTTGAGCATATACTGTTCATTAGTGATGGTGATTTGTTTATAAATGTCTTTACAATTTAAGAAAGCAAAGATTACTTTCCTGCTTTTTAAATTTTTTTTTTTGGTGGTACTGGAGTTTGAACCCAGGGGCATTCTATCTCTGAACTATATCCCATCCCTTTTTTAATTTTTAATTTTTAAACAGGATCTCGCTAGGTTGCTTGAAAGTCTTGCTAAGTTGCTGAAGCTGGCTTCAAACCTGTGATCCTCCTGTCTCAGACTCCCAAGTACTGGGATTACAGGTGTGCACCACCACACCTGGCTTGCCTGATATTATTTTCAATTTTAAGGATGGACTGAATATACCAAGGTATTTCATAAAAACCTTTGCTACATATCTCCAAATACTGGTGACTGTTGATTTGCATTTTTATTCTCTGAGGAGATTCTTAACAATATCAAGTAGATAACACTCCTCTTACCTCTACCCCAAAGTATACTCATCGACTCAGCCTCATACCTGACTTATACATATGGGGGCTGGAACGCCCAGTTTTCTGGGTAGAGTCCTTTTTATGTCTTTCGTCCAATAAAATCATTCACATTATTGCTTTCTGCTCTCAAAATGTTCATGGCTTAGATGACCAATCATCCTTGTTATAGGACCCATACTTCAGTCTAATATAACAGTTTTGATTTTCTGCAAAGAGAATTTAAAGAAAATTTCCAAGAAAGAAATTCCCTCCTTGAATATCACCACCTTTTTTTCTCCCCCTAATTGTCTACATATTTCCTAGGGAAATATTTCCTACATATTTGACCAGGACATTTCCCTGACTAATTATATAGCTAAGTTAGACTATTTAATGCTAGGTAGAACTTGAATGTCCTTATACATCTATAAACCATTCTGAGCCAGCAGTCTAAACTGTGCTCTCTCTTAAAAGAGGTCTTGGGGGAAAAAAAGATTCAACACAGATTCATCCTTAATACTGTAAGAATAACTCCATGTGCCTCCTGCCTGTGGCTCAGCAGCTATCTCTTCATATGCATAGAGATGCCATAGCATTATCATCCTGAAATATGTTTTTCTCAGATACGTGTCCTACCTAGAGATGAAGCAAAATGTCTGTGTCCTTGCCTGTGAAATGGAAAGCGAGGGCTTTGAGGTTACTGGAGAGAGTGGTGCTCATTATGTATACAAAGTAGAACAATGTCAGGCACATGTGTCCCCGTAGAAAACCTCTGACTACAAATCAGAGCCAAGCAGGGCACTGTGGGTGTCCGGGTGGGTGGCCCGGGGAAGGAGCAGGGTGCTGGGAGTCCACTATATTTTGAAATCCGTTTTGAATGAGGAAAAGTGACCAATTAACGGTGACATGTGGAATTTTTTGAATTTTCTGGTCAAAAGACCTCCCTCACCGGCTCCATTTTGTAAACAGCCAGTCGGTGGAATCCAGTGTTTAGGATCAGTATGACACGTCATCGCTGGGTGATTGTAACAGTCTAATGCTCTGTATTGTCTTGAAGTCTAAAATGTGACACGAAGCTCTCCTTCGTTTCTGAAATGTCCCCTTTCCTTTACTAATGCCCTTTGAGCATGCGACAAATGCCTCTGTGCTCTTTCTGCGGAACCTATGAAACTAATATTGTTGTCTTTTCCACTAGCTTCTGTTTCAGCAGAAATCATAGAACATAATTACAAATGTAATTTGATGAGCACTTGATTCTGCTTTCGTCAGTTTGTCCTGTTGGGCACTTTTTAATAATTCTGTTTCTATGCAATTAAAAAAAAAGTGCACTTTGAGTTCTTAAATTTTCTATGCCAAAAAACAATACCAGTAATTTTAAAAATAGGAAGTGAAATATTTTAAAGGAATAAGTGAAAAGAACATATAGGCCTATGAAATATCAAGGCAGAGTATGATTTTGTGTGCTAGTGAACATTTTTTTTCTTTTTTGTAGTACTGGGTATTGAACACAGGGACATTCTACCTCTGAGCCACGCCCCCAGCCCTATTTTATTTTTTATTTTGAAACAGGGAATCCCTAAGTTGCTAAGGGTCTTACTAAATTGCTAAGACTGGCCTGGAACCTGTGATTCTCCTGTCTCAACCTCCCAAGTACTGGGACTACAGGCATGCACCACCACACCTAGCTACTATTGAACATTTTTAACCTTTTCCCCTACATTTAGCTATAGCTGTGATATCTGCGGCAACATTCAATACCCCTGTCCACCTATAGCCACCTATTTCACCAGCATCGCTGGATACACAGAGAGTTCATTACATTATTAGAAGCTCTGAGAATTTCGTTGTTCTTTGGTGCGCTCGCAGTGAAAATTTCATTTAGTACCGACCTTTGTTCATCTCTTCTTCAATTCCTCAGACTGGGGTTAGCAGTTAGTCAGGAGAAGTAATGACAAGGACCTTTCATATTTGCCGGTGTCCTTGTGATTGCAAATTAATGTTCAGACACTCCATTCTTGCTTGAATAGCTTTAGTTTAAAATGTACCTTTTTTATGAAGACTTGTTACTGTGGCTCTGAATTTTTGAATGCAGCTAAATTACATTGACTCCCTGAAAAGATGCTACTGAAAGAAAACACAATAGCATTCTTAAGACAGGGGCTGCTGGGCTGAAGACGAAGGCCAGTGTATACACTGGGCGTGCAGCATTGAGGATTTTGTTGTTCTTTCTCATCTGCTCAGAGATAAAGCAGTTTGGTTAGAAGTGACAGTCATAGAAGATGCTACCATGGTCAACTTTGCCAAGCCCCAAAGCTCTAATCTTAAATTTCTTATCAATGTTCAAATGTAAAATACATTTTAGCCAGTTTTTTGATACATGAGTAATCAATGTTCTTGTTTGTTTGTCTTAAAGATTGTTTTTTTAAAGCAAGCTTTAATTTTAAAGGGTGTAATGTAGACTTCCTTGCTTTCTTAACCTGGGCAGTGTTTACTTTAAATTAACAGGAAGAGATTGGAAAATAACTGAGCCTCCTCCCTCTCTGAAAGGGCATGGAGAGCCCACCCTCAGGAATGGGGGGAGACAGGAAAAGTGGGGGAGGCCAGGCTGCTACTTTTGAGGTCTGCAGTTCAATTTCAGGCATTATTGATTAGATTGAGATTTATAACTGCAGAGAGAGTGAAGGTTCTCAGAGGGGTGTTATTGTTCTATTGTTTAGCATCTAGCGTGGCATTAGAAAAATGCTCAGCTTCCTCCTACAAAGCATCTAAATAGAAACTAGGACAGGGAAATTAAAGTTTAAAATTACACATATTTTCTATCCATTCAGAAATATTTATGCTGATAAAAAGTAGTGTTATATGATAAGATGTCAGGCATTTCTTGTCAGTGAAACAATTTGATTTTATGATTCTCTTTGTTTTAGTTTCTTCCTTCCTTCCTTCCTTCCTTCCTTCCTTCCTTCCTTCCTTCCTTCCCGCCTTCCTTCCTTCCTTCCTCTCTCTCTCTTCTTCTTTCTTTCCTCCCCTTCCAATAATAAATACTTAAGTACACCTATTAGTTCATTTAATAAGCATTTACTTTCAGATTTCTAGATAAGGTTCCAGCAAACCCCCGATAATACTTGTTTAAGAATCCTTCATCCAGTGTTTGGAAATGATTAATAGCGGAGGATTCTTGTTTGGACTGAGCCGTGAGCTAAATCTATGTTACTAAACGCAGGGTCATGCGCAGGCTAAGCCAGACAGTGCCCCTCCCGATCCTACTCGAATGTCAGACACTTCAACCTGGGACCTGTAGAGACAGGCTTCTTTTTCTAACCTCAGATTTGGTTGTATTCATATATCAGAGTGTCAGACCTACTGGCTTGGTTATTTACATTTGTTTTATGTTCAGCTGTCTGCTTGATTCACACTAATGTGATATGTTCCCTTTCTCTCTTCAGCTTAATAACTGGTTTATATTTTGTTTTGATTTTCAGTCCCGTCCTTTACCTTCACGCCAACAGGTATATATTTGCACTTACCCTCCTCCTTCCCTTTGTTAGTTCCGCATGTGTTGTACTATTGTGTTTCTGGATTTATTTCATCTTCAGCAGTAACTTGGGGGAAAAGGACTTACACGCAATACAACACTTCACTCACTCACGCCAGGCATGCATTTGAAGTAGAAATGGTTGGTGCTGCTTTTGACCCATTTAATGCAGCTCTTGACTCTCCTCCACTGCACCTTGCATCTCAGCCCTGTTTGCATGTGTTTCCATTCAGTAGACACACTGTCTCTACCCTCGGCATGATTTAACATGCTAATCATCTCATTGATTATTCCATACTTGGCAATGCATTTTTCCCCTTAACTTAAGCTTTCAGGTTTTCACACACACACACACACACACACACACACACGCATGCGCACACACACACACACACACACACACACACACTTCTCTTCCTTGTAATTCTCTGTCCATAGAATCAATATTGGTAAAGGTAACCAATATATCCAGCACATGTGAAAACTTTGCAATTTTTCCCAAGTCAGAATACTTGTATTCTGTTTTATTCAGTTTCTTTCAAAGTGGGTCTTCTGCTCTCACATCACCTCTAGTGGAAGATGTACCTGTAGTTATGCCACCTCCGTTTTAATCCAGTTATTGGAATCACTGGGAGCAGTTATCTCTCCCTCGCAGACTCCCAGTTTAGAGTTTTTCTAAGTAGCAGAACTTGGCAGCTTTTAGAAACACATTTCTTCTTAGAAAATGTGTCTGTATTTACAGAAAAGCTAATCTCCTTAACCCTTTGCCTAACTAGGTGCAAATCTTTTTGCGTTACAGCTATGTTTTTATACCCAAATTTATTAAGCTGAGAATGCTTTCAAAAGCATTGAACTCTATTTTCATTATGTATACATGTCTAATGAAAATATAAAGAGAAAGGTTTCAACATGCCGCAATAAAAAAATGGGTAAAAGACAGATCACATTAATAACATTCACAACTTGGCATACATCTTTGTGTGTAGAAAGAGGTTTATTTTAACATTTATTTTTTGTCTTTATGGTACTTATTCTTCTGGAAAAATAATTTAGTAGGTTTTTTGAATTTAAGATTATACATAAAAACATTAAGTTGTAAATGTAATAAAAAATGCAAAATAGAAATCTATGGGAATGCTAATGTACAACTGTCTAATGGTTACATATAACAAGAGTGTACTGAAGTTTTACTTTTGCTTTTCTAAGTCTTGTGGAATACTAAGAAGATAAGAATGATATGTATTTAATGCTAAAAAAAACTTTTGAAGAATTACTGGTTGAATCAGAAACTTGTAACATCCTGTGATGATTTTTACAATGTTTCTGGGTAGTAAGGGAGAAAGAATTCTATCTTAGAAGGATGATCATGAATGTAATAGCCTTTGATTTATAAACATGTCTATTAATTGTTCCTTTTTTTGTAACATTCTAGTAACTTATCAGAGAGGAGGAGAAGCTGTGAGCAGTGGAGGGAGGTAATTATCTTGCTTGTTTTGTAGATCCTAAGGGGAATTCTAAATATCTCTTCTTGACTTCCTCCGTGATTCCGCTTTCATTGCTTCAAAGGTTTAACTTAAAGGTAAAATTTGTTCAAGTCCTGTGCTGTTGAACCAAGCTATACACACGAATTGCGGTTACTGATGGGAGCGGTTGCATCTTAGTCGCTGACCACCAGAGGGCGCACGTTGACCAAGAAAAACAGACTTGCTGATTTAGCAGATGATTAAAAGGAGTTAAAGTGATTAAGCTGTGGCATTTATGAAGATTAAGAAATATAGCTAGTTAACAGATACTATCAAAGAAGAAGTGTTCATCCAGAAACCTGCTGAACACAGCAGTTGCTCATAAACTGGAGGTTATGTTTGTTTGTTTGTTCTTGTTATGAATTTCGCATAGTTGACGTCTTCATTTGCAGAGAAATGTGTTCGAATAAAAGAAAAAATCAAGGTATCTTGTTAACAAAGAACATCTTTCTCTCTCTAGTGAAAATCATCCTCAATCCTATATTTATGATATTTTTGTAATTAGTATTCAGTGAACTTTAATATATTCACAGAGAAATCACAAATTGATATGACAGGCGGCTGAAAGGGGCTAAAATAGGGTATAAATTATCTGAGGCAGGCTCCAGGATCTTCCATAGTAAGGTGATTTTTTTCTAAAACAGTAACATTAAGGTGTAAGAAAAAATCTTTCAATCCAAACCATTTTATAATTCAAATTCAATTAACTTATTGAATGCCCTTCTTTGTACAGTTGGATAATATACTTTACTACTGGACAGGCAAAAATGAGGAAGATATGATTCCTGAATCCAAGGAACATACTATCTCATAAGAAAATTACTGAACTTAGTATACAACACCCAGTGATTTTTAAAAAGAATGTTGCCCACGTTTGGCCAGTGCTGTACAGATGTGGCAGTGAGCACTAATCTTTTCTTTCCTGGGTATTGCTAACTTCCTGTCTCCATACCTGGGAAACAAAGCCAGCCACTGAAAGAACCAAATACTAGGGAGGTTTCCCGTGAGGAATAAATCCAGTTGACTTAAGAATTAAGCCAGAGCATATTTTTGCATCCAGGGGAATTCCATGTAAGTTACAGCCCAGACATTCATGAAAGAGCCTCTGGCATAAGAATATTTTCTCATGGGTAAATCTGGAATGCCTGATTATTTAACCACCTCTGTAGGTGTGTGTATTCATGACTGTAGACTTCAGTTTTCTTGGTACTGGTCTCTGTGCCTGGGTATGTGTACACATGCTTATACACACATGCACACACATAAAACATAAGCCTAGTTCCTCTAACAGATTTACAACCTAGATAGACCACATGATCACACAGGAAGCAATGGCAGGAATGCATAGGTAGCAAATGCTTGTGTCTACAGCAGGGATGAAAAATTGCAAGTTCCTGAACTATCTATTGGGAAAGCTCACTCACAATGAAGACATAGCATTTTCAATTTAAAATCAGAATCTGGGCAGTGAAGTTGATTTACTTTGAATACTAAATGGAAATAATCCTTTTCCCAAATAAAATGATAAAAGATGTTGGAATGTCACAGAGGCAGTAGTTAAATAAAAATTTTAGAGTCGTGCTCCAGATGACAGTTATGTATATACAATTTTAAATGTGTTTATTCATTAAGTATAATGAATACCTGCTACACAGCAGGCACTGTCTTAGCTGCTGGGAATGCATCAGTGAGCCAAGTGGATAGAAATCCCTTCCCTTATGGGTCTTACACTATAATGGGAGAGACTGAAGATAGATAATCAGCATTTTTTAAAAGTCCACTTTGAAAAGTACTGAGGAGAAAAGCAAGTAGGATAGGATAAGACAGACAGGGAGCTTCAGGAATAGGCCTCATTCCTTGCTTGCGTGTGTCTATGTTTTGTGGTCAGTGGGGTCAGAGGATGAATAGTAAACTTAGCAACTGCACTGACTTCTCTCAAGCCCTGGTGTCCCTGATGAAACCCAGACCCCCCGAGTCCTCACTCAACCTGCCACCTCACCTGGCCAGTGACACCAAGACAAGATCTTCCATTCATCCCATCACCTCCTGCATCCAGCACTGCATTTTGTTGTTCGTATTTCTTACCCCCTTTGCTATCAATAATACTGCTTCTCATCAGGCACATATCCTTCCTTGCCTCAAAGACAGCAAAAGCTACTTCTTTCTAATTCTCTGCCCATTAGAGCCAGAATGATCTTGTGAAATGTATATTGACCATGTCTCTGAGCTGCTGAAAACTCCCATTTTCAGTAAGATCCACCATGTTTAAATTTTTAGGTCCACCCTTGGCATAGCACATGAAGTCCACAAAGTCTAAAGCTTTGCAGTCTCATTTGTCACCTCTGTATGTCACACCCTGTGATCCCTCGTGTCATCCCATCTGCCACTCACTGGTATCGCATTCTCTGATATGTTCTTACTACATTGTGCACTGCTTATTACATCAGACTAAGGATGTCTCCCCACCCTCTACCCTTGTCAGTTTATCAAATTTCACCTGCTATTCCCTCCATGAAATCTCTACAGTGCAGCTCCTACAATTCAGTTTGTAACATAGGGTAATACACTATCTTTTATTTGTATTTAGGGTCACCAAATTGTAGCTCTTAGGTTGAATCCAGCCTGCCCCTTATTTTTATAGATAAAGTTTTATAAGAATACAGATCGGCTGATTTGCTTACATAGTTTTTTGACTGCTTTTGAGCTACAATGGCAGAGTTGAGTAGTTACAACAGAAATTATATGCCCTGCAAAGCCTTCAGTGGTTTCTATTTGGTATTTTACAGAAAAAGTTTGCCACCCTTGGCATGACTGCCTCTGACAATAGAATGTGAGATCAAGAAGTAGATATTTAATGTAGTCAATATTTTATTGAATGACATCAACAAATCCAATAATTACATGAATTATCAATCACTAGTATCAAAGAAAAGAATGAATGAGTTATTGAATGAATGGGCGTCAGAGGACTTTATGAGTTCATGAGGACTTTAAAGAAATTATTTTGGACTGAATTTTTGTTTCTTCTAATAAAGGAGAAAAGCTGGGCGTGGTAGCGCACGCTTGTAATCCCAGTACATAGCAGGCAGAGACCAGAGGATCCGGGTTCGTGGCCAACCTCAGCTACTTAGTGAGGCCCTCCGCAACTTCATGAGACCCAGTTTCAAAATAATGTATAAAAAATAGGGCCGGGCGGGGGTGTAGCTTGGAGGTAGAACCCCCCCGGGTTCCATCCCCAGTACCGAAAAAAAAATAAGTAAATTAAAAAAAATAAAGGAGGAAGCTATCTGGAGGTCTCTTCTATTTCTCCAAAGAGTAAATTTAGTTATTTCCAGCAAAGAGAGAACGAAAACTATGGCAAGCAAAGAGAGCTCCTCTCAACTTGAAAAGGGCAAAAAAACATAGGAGGTAATCCAGGAGAGGATCATAGAAATATTAAGAAGCTGTTCTTATTAAATGATTTTCCTTACCTCAGACATTCCTGTTGCCTGATCCAAAAACCCTACTTAAAATCCAAACCACAATATAAACCAGGAAACATTACAAATAACTTGAGAAGGGGGTGAGAATCCAGACTAACTTGTGGAGAATGCCAATACCACGTCTCCTTCGGGGGAGGTGGGAAAGAAATGGAGCCCAAGCCTTGCTTTTCTGAAAATATTGGCAACTCTGAGATCTATGCCCCAGCTTTAAAACTCATCCAACCTATCGATGAGAAGAGGGCACACTACAGCCTGATAACCCTTATGGTCAGGCTTCTCCCCCATCCTCCCCAGCTCCTGAATCCTATAGTGTTTTATTTTGTGGTTTAGCAGTTCAAATAGGTTTTCTTGGAATGAGCAACTGGAATATGTGAAGTAATAGAAGAGGAGGAATTTAAGAAAATTCTCATGTCATTATTAATGTATATTGGCCCTTTTTAAATTCATGACACAAATCTATCCTCTTAATGTATTATGTGATAACATTATATGGTAATATTTTGGACACATACTAATCACTATAACCAGAATGTAGGGTTTTTTTGGTTTTGTTTTTGTTCTGTATATGTGTATGTGTGTATGCATGTGTGTGCTACTCAGTATTGGACCCAGGGGCATTCTACCTGTGAGTTACACCCCCAGCCCTATTTTATTTTTTATTTTTGAAACAGGGTCTCAATAAGTTACAGAGGGCCTTACTGAGTTGCAGAGGCTGACCTCGAACCTGCAATCCTCCTGTATCAGCCTCCCAAGTCCTGGAATTGCAGGCATGGGCCACCAGCATGTGTTTTGCTTCAGTTTCATACTTTGTTGCTGGGAAGTCAAACTGTCTGATACATATTAGATAGGTTTTAATATATAAAGGTAGCCTGTGAGATTGTTTGCTTACAAAGACCCTAACATTCTTATCAGAGTAGGCACGTATGTCCTTGGCTTCCTCAAAGACCTCTGAAATACACACCTGGCTTCCTCAAAGACCTCTGAAATACACACCTGGTATTTTGAGGTTCACTGTGGCACAGTAACCAAGGCTCACCTTTTCCCTTAAATAATAAGCATTCCAGACTCAAGTCAAGACAGAAAACTAGGATGTAAGTTGTTAATCCTACTTACTGTAGGAAACCACGCATCTATATGAAGAGTTCTCTAAGCCTATGATGAAATCAAAGCATTCACTGTAAAAGTGTTTTTCCCCCTAGAGGGACTCATGTTAGCATTAAAAATATTGTCTCTTTCTTTTGAAACGTGTAAGCCACGCTGTGGAAAATTTTCACTTGATCCCATACTTGAGACATAGGTAAAGATTACTAGATGCAGAATTTCTATAACCAATGTCTATGTCAAAGACTCCAGATATCTGTGATCACCTTGCATTTAAATGTTGAAAAATTGTGATGGCGTGGCAATATTGCTCTTCAAAGCATGTCTCTATCAACAATTGGAATAAGAGAGTCAGTTTTAGCCTCTTTATCCTGAGTTTCAAGGCTTCAGATATTTTCTCCACTCTCCCGTTTATTAAGAGTGTTTAAGAAGCCAGGTGTGTAATCCCAGTACTTGGGAGGCTGAGACAGGAGGATTGTAGGTTCAAGGACAGCCTCACCAACAAAGTGAGGCTCTTGGCAACCTAACAAGACTCTGTTTCAAAACAAAAAAATTAAAGAAAGGACTGGTGGTGTAGCTCAGAGGTAGAATGCCCTTGGGTTTAATCCCCAATATGACCAAAAAAAAAAAAGTATTAAGAGGTTTAGGGAATTCCTACATGCTCCAGTGTATGTGTTTATGACATCCTAGATCAAAGTGTGGCTTGGGGGCTCGCTTTTTGCACTTGTAGCTCAGCTCTGCCACTCACT
Organism: Glis glis; assembly: GCA_004027185.1. NCBI lineage: Eukaryota > Metazoa > Chordata > Mammalia > Rodentia > Gliridae > Glis > Glis glis. The sequence continues at coordinate 11,981 of PVJS01010721.1, read as the reverse complement.
TTGCATAATTGTCCACAGATGTCTTGACCTCTTTCAGGTGTCCCAGTTTCCTCATCTGTAAAACTTAGATAATAACAATCCCAGCCTGTAAATCTTTGTGATGATTAAATGAGTTAATACGCATACGGAACTCAAAACAATGCCTCACCCATCATAAGCAAAGAGTAGATCTTCACTTTAATCACATACCTAGATACACACATCTGGATAGAGGTATATCAATTGTAAATTCATATTCTTCATTTGAAGCAGATTATTTCCCAAATAACTATCATTTGCATAACAAGTTTCTGCGGTTGACTACCTGGGTGGCAGGCTAGGAACTGTGGGGAGGGAAATGGCAAGTCCTTGCTTCCCAAGTAAATGATTATCGCATTTTAACACATGAAACAACAGAGCAAATGGAACAACGGAGAAAAGCTTTGCAGTCTGTGGTGCCAGTCTGCTTATTGTGGATCAGGCAGTGCATCATACATCATCACCTCTTTTGCTGAATTACCACATGGAGTCGATGCTGGAAAGGACGTGAAGCATGCCATTCTTGGACTCTGCTTTGAGTCCCTGGCTCTGGTGGTCCAGGACTCCCACGAATAATTCCCGATGCACTTTGTCTCTGCAACATTCGGTGAAAGAGGATTAACATCTGTTGTACCAAAAAAAAAAAAAAAGGAGTGCTAATATTTCTTTTAGTCGACCTCTTTGTTTTACCAGGTTTTATTCAGCAGCTTTCCTTTGTTTATATAGGGACCTACGGCATTTTACAATGTCACCATTAGAAAATGTTGACAAGCGTACAGAACTGTGCACAGAAACATTGATTTCTCCATGTGCAAAATGTCACATTGCCCCAAACTTGATGTTTCAGAAACATGGTTTGGAAGAAAATACTTGTAAATCTACCCAATATAAAGGGCCCATTGTCTCAGGAAAGGAGCCTGTTCCATTTTTTAATGAAGTTGTGAGAAAAGTTGCCATTTTTTATGAGTCAAAAATGAAGAAATGTAAACAGCCTTCACTAGAACATTTTTTACACTACTAAAAGGCTCAAAAATATATGTACTCATATTTTCAGATTCCATGTTTGATTTTTAATTGCAATGACTAAATGCAGAGTAGAACACTGCAAACAGTAAAAGATCAAATCTGAAGCACAACTCTACCAGGCTACAGATATATGGCTACATACACTGAGAACATTATATTATAGTTGCCGGTCTATACATAAAATAATAATATCAATATACATAAAATAATAATATTCAGCATATTTCACCAAAATATTATGAGAGTATTGAAATGAACTATTTTCTGGTTTTCTGACTTGGAAATATTATTTCCTATTCATATGAAATTTGCTTTTATGTTTTTTCTTTAGACCAGGACTTCTCAATATTAGCGAACCTGCTGCACAGCCCTGGCTAGCAGACACATGGCCTAACACGGGCAACAGCCACAACGACTGCTCCATCAACTGCTGCACAGCTAGCAACGGCAACAGCGACAGTAACCTGACCACCTACAGCCGCCCAGGTTAGGGCCACAGACAGAGCTTGACATGCATAAGTTTTAGAGTGAATTAGCCAGGGGAGCTATTTCCTTTCCTTGTGCCCACATGGGGAAGGAAACATGAACCAGCGTTTTCATGAAATGTTGAACACTGTATAGCGCACTCGCCTGATTCAAGTATTTTCTCCATTCCTAAACATCCTGACTCCACCCTTCTCCAAGAGAATTTTCCCAGTGAATGGAGAATACAAACTCTGGAATAGATAGCAAATAAGAAACACAAAATCATATGAAAGTGTTTATAAGAATGTGTGTAGTTATTGATTTTAATTATTTATAGTATTTAATTATTTTCATGATTTGGGGAGTAAAAAAGATCAATAAATCCATAGTTAGAGTGGACCAAATGCTTTAAGGATGATAACAATAATAGTACTTGGACAACAGTAATTACAAACAATTTTAAATGAAAATTAACTGAAATTTTAAATCAGATTTGTAGTATAGAAGTAAATCCTGAGGACATGATAGACATATATATATTCATATACATATTGTAGGTATGTATGCATACATATTGCCTCTTATGTTTTTTGGTTCAGAAATATGGGTGAATAAATTACTTTGTTAAAATTTCATGCTAAAACATCACAATAAAACAGGTAGATGTGGAGCGTGCAAGATTTAAAGGAAGACAAAGAATTAAGATTACAGATAATTTCTTACAAAACAAAAAACCAATATTCACAAGACACATAAAAATAATTATAAATGATCAAATTACATGACTATGGAAGTAAAGTAGTGCATGGAATTAAGGAGAAGGGAAAGAGAAGATGGCATGTAAGTAAAGATGTTATAAATTATAAAGAAGAAATCATAGAACAATCCATATATGTACTCTTAAAACAATCCTGACTCTCCATTCAGTGAAGGTGGATATGACAATCCATGCAACCAGTCTATGTCCTCCGGAGGTCTATGTTCTGGATGTCTAGACAGATAGACATGTATCATAAATAAAAGACTGTGCTGAGAGCTACAGAAGAGAAGAATGCTGATACCCATTTAAATTGATATGTAGAGTTGTATTTTCCAATACACTAGCTACTGGTCACAGATGGCTATTTAAATTAAAGTTAATTCACTAAAATACAGTTGAAGAGTCAGTTCCTCCTTTCTACTCTCCACATTTCAAGTTCTCTACAGCCGCAAGTGTCCAGTGGCTGCTATCTTAGACAATGCAGGTTAGAACAAGTCCAGTGTCTTCAAAAGACTTACTGGATACCACTTACATGCAGAGATTGGCAAAGTGAAATGGGTATATTGCCTTTACAATATTGCTTAACCTTTATTAAGTAAGACAATGACCAGAAATTAGAATGAGAAATAGTAAAAGCCCAATGAATCAAATATCCCTGCTCCCTGATCATATATGGTTGAATTCAGTAGCATAGAGAAGTTGCAAATGTTTTTAAGATTATATTAATATTTACATCTCTAGTAGCAAGCATGTTAACTTGTCATTTTTAAAGATACACAGTTGAAAACCATTGTCAAAGAACCCTGTTAAGGATGGTGTCACTTATGAAAAACATGAATAAAATAACGGTGTTTTTTCCATGGTAGCTTTTTTTTTCTCCAGTTCATATAATTTATTGCAGTCAGCACACAGTTTAAAAATTCACCAACACACCAATGGTACAAAACTAAACAGCATTATAAGTTATTCTCCCCTCAGGAAAATAAAACATACTATGATTGTCAAAGCTAGATGTCAGTCTAAGTTTTAGGACAAGGGGAGAATGTGAAACTAAAAAAGGAAAAAGCATCACTCACGATGACCACAGAAAGAAAATACCAAAAAAGTCCATTTTCTCACAGACATTGTCTTCTCTAAATTAAGAAAAATTATCTTGAACTGTATTTTAAAAAACTAGAAACTCTTCAAGTAACTAAAGATAATGCTCCAACGTCATTTCACAGCTTTTTTGTTTGTTTGTTTGCTTGCTTTAAATGCCATTACAGCCAAATTAACACACATTTGACCAAATATTTCCAAAACAGTCCAGCAACACACAATGGAGTTTTCCATTCAGTGTCTTAAGCACAAAAATAGGCTATGTTTACAGCATTTAAGGTGATTAAATTTTAAACAAAAGCAATTAAGGAAAAAAGAAAGGGAAAAACAGTTAATGTTTTCCATGCTACTCCCATAGACCTTAGTTTGTAAGTGCAAGACAGGAATTTTGAAATGTGACTTCGAATATGACTTTCATTCTTCCTACTGTTTTAATACTTTCAACTGCAGGTCTTAAATCTATCTATCTATCTACCTGTATATAGACAGAGATACATTCATGTGTGTGTGTGTGTGTGTGTGTGTGTGTGTGTGTGTATGTGTGTATCAGTTATTTAATTCCTATTTCAATAAAGGAAAAATTAGAGTAGAAATGAGATATTAGACATATTAGATATTATTTCAGGCTTTATTTGACTAAATGTCCCTGGTTAGTAGGATTCATTTTGTCATCATTATTTTCATTTTATACTTCTTGGGGTGCCATTATGAAACCATGAAAAAATGATTATGTGGCATGTTTCCCTGATAATGATTTTTCTACATAACCAAGATAGGAACTAATAAAATTCTCCTGAGCACTAATGACTAACACTTTAACCCTGTTCCTCTTATCTTTTGAATAGAAATACTTTATAAAACATGTGAATCTCAGGTACTTTGATCTACAGATAGAGCCCCCCCTTTGTGTAGATTCTCAAATTATGTGCTTTGCTCTATTGCTTCAAAAGCTAACAAGTTGCTTTAAATAGTTCAGTAATCAAAGACCAGAAAATTTAAAGTTGACACATGAAGATTCACATATATATTCTTTTAGTGGAATTCCTATTTATAGAGTTGTTAAAGGAAAATTATTTTAAAGTGGATGGACTATTTGCCACACAGCACTGGCTGAAGTTCAAAATTATTGTCTCTACACAAATTCTATGTATCCTTTTATTCTCTCAAAATTTTTTTCTTAAAAAGTCCATTCAAAGAGTTGGCCCTTTCTATTAATCTTACTTAAGCCCACTGGTACTTTATATCCCAATTTTACTGTGACGCACAAAGCTTCTGAGAAAGACATTGAAAACGAATAACCATGCAGAATGACTTTTTCCTTTTCCTCTCCATTGCACGTAGCTGATTGTATAGCCAATTATAACAACCAACTGGATAACAAACAAACAAATCTGATGCTCCCTGAGTCAACTGTTTATGGTGATGTGGATCTTAGTAACAAAATCAATGAGATGAAAACCTTCAATAGCCCAAATCTGAAGGACGGGCGTTTTGTCAATCCATCAGGGCAGCCCACTCCTTACGCCACCACCCAGCTCATCCAGTCAAACCTCAGCAATAACATGAACAACGGCAGTGGGGACTCCAGCGAGAAGCACTGGAAACCGCCCGGTCCGCAGAAACAAGAAGTGGCCCCCATTCAGTATAACATCATGGAGCAAAACAAGCTGAACAAAGGTGAGGAGATTCCTGTTTATTCCCATCCTTTTCTGTATTGATACCCTTAACCCTTCAGCCCTAGATGTCGAAACTTGGCCGCGGCTAGCAAGTAAAATCTTGCCTTTTGTTACCAAGATTTTCCTATTTCTTTGGTTTCAAAATTTCCAGTGTCCAAGAGTTAATTAGCACAACAATAACCTTGGAAAATTGATTTTATAATCATATATGAGTATTTTCAAATGGTTCTTAGATTAATTTAAATTTAATAGGAGGTGAGGGATTGCTGAGGACATATGATCTTTTATTCATAAGGTGGATGTATAGCCGTCACAATACCTCACATTTTCAATAAATAGACTATCCCATTCTTTCCACTTGAGGATGGAAGATAATTGCTTCTACATGGTCATAGAAACCATTGCCATTTCTATATCAAACTGAAGAAAAATAATTAAATTAAATGTGAACTGGAAATGTGGTTCAATTGACTGTATTTCTCCTACCTCATGTGGTTACTAAGATTGCTGCTGCAATGTGTAATTTTAGCACCTAGATTTCTTTGGTCGACCTGATTGAAGTCTGCCAGTATAGAACCTAAAATAAATGGAGTCTAGTATTAACTTGAAGCAACAGAATAGTATTTTATGACCTGAGGGGAATGTCTCTGTATTGTAATATGTGTGGGTTGAAAGAAATAGGTATTTGATTTCTTTGTAGTTCTTCAGGCTGCTGCTTTTAATAACATGATTTGCAAAGTTATACCTCTAGGAAAAACAGGGTTGCCCTAATTTGAATAGATGGGGCAATGTCGTGAGACTATCTAGATAAATAATGCATTTCATCATAGATAATAAGAGACATAGATTTATTTTCTTTAGTAGAGAGCATTTCCTTCAAAAATAAATAAAAAATAAAACAGCTGAAGACTACAAAAGGATAATTTAAATATTTAATTTAAGTTTGTGTAATGTGTTTTAGTTTGATACCAAAATCATCTAGTCTTCTCCAAAGTTTAAGTTCTTGATCAATATGATAATCCAATTTAATAAATATTTATTAAGACTTCTGCATGCGATCTTGGGAAAGACTGACAAAGATGAATAGAACACGTTCTGCAATCATGAAGTATACTGTGGGGATTCAAGCCAGTACCACGTTCTTCCTCCACAATGGATGGCTTTACTCTGGACCTTGGAAAGCTCTGGAAGTCCTCTGTACAAATATTACTGAACTCTTGATTTATTGTTTATACTGCTTGTAAGCAGATTTGGCATGTCAGAGTATAATAAAGACCCCGGCATGTAGCTGGACTGACAGATTATTACTAACTATATTCCAGTGGAAAGCTTATCATTTGGATTTTCACCTTTGCCTCAATAAGCAGAAGCATTTCTGGGGCAGATCAAGACATTTCATTTTCTTTTTAGGGATATGCTTTTTATTAGATATAATCTTGCTGACAATTTTTGGTTTTATTTTTGTATTCATTTATTTACTTATTTATTTACTTATTTATTCATATAGTAGTACTGGGAATTGAAGCCATTCTACCTCCAAGCCATACCCCAGACCTTCTTAATTTTTTTTTTCAAAACAGAGTCTTGTTAAGTTGCTGAGAATCTCACCAAGTAGTTGAGGCTGGTCTTGAACCTGCAATCCTCCTTTCTCAGCCTCCCAAGTACTGGGATTATAGCATGTACTACCATGTCTGGCTAATTTTTATTGTAATTTATGTTTTAAGATTGGCAGACATTATAATTCATGATTTCTTACTGTTGGAATGATTTTATTACTATACATACATGTATATATGTACTTTTTGGGTGGAAAACCATTGATTGAACCCAGGGCCTTGTGCATAAGTATATCATTGTTCTGACACTGAACTACACCTCCAACCCATGTTACTATAATTTTAAATGTATATCTATCTATAACTGATAGATGTCCAGTTGCTTAATAATCCTTTTTATATCCTGATAATCTGAATATGACAATAAAAGAGAAAACCAGGCAAATTAATGATCCAGTTGATTTCTTCAGTTACTTAGAAATATAGACAAAATGAGGAGACATGAAATAGATCAAAAAGAGAAAATAACTAACTTTTTTCTGAAATTTCTAGATTATCGAGCAAATGACACTATTCCTCCAACTATCCCATACAACCAATCATATGACCAGAATACAGGAGGATCCTACAACAGTTCGGATCGGGGCAGTAGCACATCTGGTAAGGGAAACCAAAGAAATGTCAACCTGTCTTTCAAAAAGATGGTACACTCTGAGACTGTACATTGAGTGCTAATGGACTGATGTACGTAGTTGACATATCTGATCTCTTTTATCATTTGAATCCCAGATACCAGTCTTGTCTCCAATCAAAGGGATTGTCCACTCAATAAGCCATTTTACATTCTGTTTGGTATCAAATACTAAGCAGCCCATTTTCCTCCTTGTTAATGAGCTTTAGTAAAGTCAGAACTATGAACTAATCTTTAAAGGCAGTTAAGACTTTTTTTTCTCCCTTGGCCAAGATATAACTAAAAATGTTGCACATGTTGTCAATCTGCTAAATGCGTTACCATTTGAAACTAGGCTATTAAAACACTTAACATTTGAGTACTCTTACACAGAATCAAAGCCTGAGAGACAATAACCTGAGATCTAGGTACAGGAGGAACCTGTCTCGGTTTATAATTTCTCTGCAACCCCTCAGTTCTTGCTGGGAAACCTCATCAAGCAGCATCGCAACCTCAATCTGTCTGTGCCTCTGAAGCCACATTGAGGCTCTTCCCTGTGGTCTTCATGCTGTTGCAGCTGTTTGCCAGCTGTTTTCCTGATAGGGGCTGCAGATGGGAGCTTGCTGGTACTTAAGTCCTGTTTTTCTAATTAAAGGCGGTTCATTATTAGAACTAACATGTGGCACGTCACACCACAATGAGAACAAACCGATTTATCTTGAGCGGAGCATGTTTCTGCAGGAGTGGGTGGAAACGGCACCTCCCAACAAATGGATTAAAGTTGTTGCTGGGTTCGTTTAGCCAAGTGTCTCTGCCATTCTTCTGTAAGAATTCGCATTTTACTGTCTTCCCTTAACTAAGGCATGCTGGTTTGGCATTTTTTAGCCTGTGTTGAAATGGTTCCTATTTAAAAGAACTTAGAAATGGCCCTTTACCTGTTCAGATTTTCACAGATTCTACTGTACATTTTTTAATTATTAACAATTAAAATATTATTAAATGACCTTTTTTCTTTTTTAAATTAAGTAAACCCTGAGTTAAGAAAAAAATTGAAGTATCTACTCTGGGAAACCCATATAAATATTTAAGTATTTGATTATTGTATGCCATTTAATCTTTGACTTTCTAGTCACTTATAGAGAAAAATCATATCTTCATGGGGAATAAAACATGATTCTACATTATTAATTTTCAATTGACCTTTTCCATCTCTTGGCTTAGATACCAAGAGCTTGATATTGTGCTGCTATTTGTCATTTGTTATTCTATGGCTATTTGGTAGAGATTGTAAAGATGTGAAATCCAGTGATAGGCAGGAGAGAGAGTAAGCAAGGAAATAAGGTAGAGGAGAGATTTACAGTGTTAAGCCTCTCGGGCTGATGGAGTTGTTAACAGTAGATGTGTATCAGGAAATCAAGAGGAAGACACTGGTTAATGTCAACTCAGCAACACAAACACAGCAACACAAACCCCACCACAAGAGAACTGAGTGGCAGGACAGAGAATAGAGACACACGCGTAGACCTGGCGGTTAACTAATAACAGCCTGTTCTTTGGGCCACACTTGGTGTGGTGACATGCCAGTGCAGGAACACCTGGCATAACAAACACTATCTTTTGAAAATTCCCAAGTGACTTAAAAAAAATTAAGGCTTATTGAGTAAGCTAAGACCTGTTTTATCCACCATGTGACTTGTAGCTCTTTCAAATAGGGTTAAAGAAGATGAAGAGCAAGATAAGGCACTGCTACTAAGAGATCATATGGGAAAAGTAATTATACACTCACTGTCTATGGCATACATATGAATCTAATATAGAGCATATTGCTATATCGAGGGGGGAGTATGTTACCCCGAAATACCTTTTTGGCACAGAGGTTTTTAAAAGTGAATCTGTGTATAGTTACCAATGTTTGAAGAATGTACCAACTCTAAAATCAGAACGCCATAACACTTGAAAACTTGGGCTAATTTCAACTATGAAGCATGTTTAACACCATTGTTTTACTACGAGCCCTAATTTATAGGAACAGTGGGTGAGAACACTTTTGTCCCTTTTTTAAAAACATTTTTCTGCTTCCTTTCCCATTAGTTATACTAGTTCTCCTAGCAATTATTTTCATCTGTACCTGCCTTTCTAAAGAAAACTAGTAATTTCATTGTGCCTAAAACATTTCAATGGACAAGTACAAATTATATATACTCAGTGATTTAATGCAACAGTGGAACTCTAATAGATCGTATCTGTATCATATTGTATTTTAGGTTTCGGCAATTAAATAATAGAAAGGCACTCCAGAAAATACGTCTCCAGCTCATTTGTTTTAGCTGATAATCCATAATGCAATTAATTACTGTAGGAAGATCACTATTAATGATATGACTTGTAAAATTCATTTATGGTTTTATTGCTTTTTTTGCTATGTATTCTGCAGTTACACATGGCAGTACTTTGCTCCTTCTATTCTAAATAAGTTCTCTTTAGAATTACTGAAAAAATGTGCATATATATATATATAATGTATATAGTATGAGATTAAATTTGCAGATAATAATTAACTCATGAGGGAAAATTTTTAAGGTCCAGAAATAAAAGACTTGTATTTAATTTCTTTTCTAGGGAGTCAAGGGCACAAGAAAGGGGCACGAACACCCAAGGTGCCAAAACAGGGTGGCATGAACTGGGCAGACCTGCTTCCTCCTCCCCCTGCACACCCTCCTCCACACAGCAACAGCGAAGAGTACAGCCTCTCCGTAGACGAAAGGTAAGGGGCAGCTCAGATGTAAATGGCATAGGACCACTTAAACCCACACAGGTAACTGCCAAACTGGATAGCTAAGAGGAGGCTGGTTCCTAAAATCCACAGTTGTCTGTAAATAAAACAGTGTTGATCAGTAGGACTGAAAAACCCTCTTCAGGGCTGCCCAAAAAGGAATTCGTACTTTGGAAGCTTCTTTGGGAACTGAGAATTTTTTAAAAAAATATTTATTTATTTTTCTGTGGTACTGAGGATTAAACCCAGGGGCATTCTACCTCTGAGCTACATACCTAGCCCCTTTCTTATTTTTTATTTAGAAACAGAGTCTCACTAAGTTGCTGAAGCTGGCCTCAAACCTGTGATCCTCCTGTTTTGGCCTCCCAAATACTGGGGTTACAAGTGTGCACCACCACGCCTGGCTTCTGAGAATTTTATTTATATGTATGTGTGTGTATACATATATGTGTGCATGTGTATATACACATGTACATGTGTTCATATATGTGAATACATATGTACACATATACATATATAAAATCATGAATATGTATGACCTGATACATGTATATACACACACATATATAAATCATGCATATATATGAATGTATATGAGCTCATGGATATGATTTTGTGGTTTGCAAGATACAGTCATGCATTGCATAAGGCCCTTTTGCTCAATATCAGACCACATACATGATGGTGGTACCATAAGATTAAAACGGAGCTGTAGATTCCTATTGCCTAGTATTTTCACTGTACCTTTTCCATGTTTAGATATGTCTAGATACACAGATACTATTGTTTGTAGTTGTCTTCAGTATTAAGTATAATTGCACACTGTGCAGGTTTGTAGCCTAGGAGGTCTAGGCCACTGTGTTTAACCTAGGTGTACAGTGGACACACCATATAGGTTTGTATAAGTCCCTCTCTCTCTGATGTTCATACAGTGTTGACATCTCACAATTCACTGCTCAGAGCCCCATGGTCAAGTGATACCCGACTGTGTTAGAACACCTAAGGCACAACTTTAAGTTTCCATAAAATAACCTATCTTTCTTAGTAATTGTCCCATTATGCTGAAAAGTGTTTGTAGGAGTTTAACTCTCCTGAATTGTGTCTTACAAGGACTTAATGAGAATCAATAATCCAGATGAAAAAATTAGAAAGTTAGTGGGCTTTGTCCTTACTCCAGAATCTGTGTAATTGGACCTGGTACCCCAGACAAAACAGTTGCTTCAGTAGTAGGATCAAAGGATGAGAACGCACTTGACTTGGAAAATTAGCCAAGAAAGAAAAAAAGGAAGGAAGGAAGGAAGGAAGGAAGGAAGGAAGGAAGGAAGGAAGGAGAGAAAGAAAGAGAAAAAAAAAGAAATCTACCTAAAAACATAGTTTCTTCAGTGACTATTTTGAAAACAAAGGCTTTGTACTTTCATTTTCTATTAAGAAAGCATTTTACATCTCCAACTATGCCCCAAAGCAAAAACACTATGCTTCTCTTTTCCAGTCATTTTTAATAAAATGTATTTTCAACTAAATTTCTTATATACAAATATTTACAGATAATTCTCATTATCCACAGTAGTTATGTTTTATAAAGTTGCGGCAAACAATGAGTTAGTGAATATGGAACCATTGCTCCTAGAGGAAATACAGGGTTAGGTTCCTTTGAACCTCTGGTCACAACATTTTTGTCAACATATAACCTTTTTTATGTGCGTTTCATTTAAAGATATCTTATTTAATAAGTGTTTTTCCACTAATATGAAACACAGCTAACAACACTACCTCATTTCTGTGAAAATAGATCTGTTAAAGATGTATTTTCCCTCCAGGCATGGTGGCGCACGCTTGTAATCCCAGTACTTTGGGAGGCGGAGACAGGAGGATCCAGGTTCGCGGCCAGCCTCATCTCTCTCTCTCTCTCTCTCTCTCTCTCTCTCTCTCTACTTAGTGA
>PVJS01010720.1:0-47371 GCA_004027185.1 Glis glis | reverse complement strand
CCCGGATCCTCCGGTCTCCGCCTCCCAAAGTACTGGGATTACAAGCGTGCGCCACCACGCCCAGCTATTATATATATTTTCTGTGGTACCGGGGATTGAACCCAGGGGCATTCTACCTCTGAGCTACACCCCCAGCCCTATTTTTAGTCTTTATTTTGAAACAGGGTCTCATTAAGTTGTGGAGGGCCTCACTAAGTAGCTGAGGCTGGCTGCAAACCCGGATCCTCCGGTCTCAGCCTCCCAATTACTGGGATTATGAGTGTGTGCCACCACGCCCGGCTTGTATTTTATTTTATGTACTTAAAAAACATTCTGGGCTGGGTATGTGGCTCAGTAGTAGAGCATTTACCTAGTATAGTGAGGCCCTAGGTTCAACCTCGAGTACCACAAAAACAGAAACAAAAAAGAAAAGATCATTCTTAGAAGGGTCCACAGGCCTCACTCGGTTGCCAACTGGGTTCATGAAAAATGATTAAGAACCTCTGGTCTAGTTTTTCTTCATGTCATGTCACTGCCTTGCAAAAACAGCCTTGGTGCCTGCAAAATAAAAGCAAAATCCCTTAGCATGGCATTCAAGGCCCCTTTACAATCCATTTCCAAAACACCTCACTGTCCTTATTTTTTATCCATCCCTTGGATATGATCCATGTTCCAGTCACACTCAATTACTTGAGAGTACAGCAAAAATGTGCTCATATCTCCAGGTCTATTTCTAGCTTCTCTTAAAGGAATGACCACTCTTGTTCTAGGGCCCAGCTCAAAATGTTATCCTGCTAAAGCCTTCTTTTGACTTTTCCCAAGCACACCTCTGAATCCTTCCCTGTATTTTCCAGAACACTTTGCCCACAGCTGTTTGATCACGTATCACTCTATTGTAGTTAGCCTTTGTGTCTATTTTTTTGGTTATATTGTGAGCTCGCTGAGGAGAGAGACTTTCTCGGCTTTACACCCAAAACACATAGTACTTAGAAATGTCTGAATGAATATATCAAAAATATTCATTCTCCTGAGAGATGAGTAAAATCCATAATGACCACATTAGATGTCCTTAAAAATAAGAACTTCTTTTGATAAATATAACATAAGCCCACTTCCAGAATCCACCAGCCTCAAGAAAAACGGAAGGTTATCGTCTCGCATTCCACTGCTGGGCTCAGCTGCCTTGAAGAGGCAGCGGCCCATTTGCTGAGACGATAAACCTCTTGGCTGTATCACTGATGTCTTCTCACATTACCCCTCTCTGAATGATGCCAAATATATTTTCGGCCAGTCTCCTCTAGGCAAACGCTTTCCATTACTTATCCTGGGATTTTTTAACCATCAGGTTATGGTATGATTTTTATATCCTACAACATTCAGCTGCTTTTTGCCAAGTTTAAACAAATGCAGATGCAAAGTTTTAAAATGTCTTTTCCTAAGGAGTTTGCAAAATTAAAAAGGAGACTATTCCTTAATTTCATAGTTCAGTGAGCAGCGTGAGTGACTGGGTCTACGTGTGCGTGCACATGCTTTGAGTATGGAAGGAATGTTAGCAAATACTGACCTGAAGTTAGAAAGAATTTCATGGAACCACAGACTTAAGAGCTGAAAGGAATTTTTACACTGATAGCAGAGAGATTGAAGTGTGTTGCCCAGGGGCGAATCCTCCAGTGGAATCTCAAATTTAGCCAGTACCAAACAGAATTCTTCACTTTCCTCCATGGTATTTTGTCCTCATCTCCACCGTGTCAGGCAATGGCACCTCTAGCCACTGCCCAAGCCAAATAAGGTAGGAGTCTTTCTTTTTGTTTCTTGCGGTGCTGGGCATGAAGCCAGGACCAAGCACATTCAAGGCAAGGGCTGCACCACGGAGCCACACCCCCAGCTGGAGTCATTCTTGATTTGCTTTCATTCTCCACATCCAATCCCTCAGCAGCTTCTCTCCATTATACTTCCAAAATATATCCTGAATCCATCTGCTCCCTGCCCACTCTAGGCTTAGCTGCTGTCACTTCTCACTGGACTCCTGTGCCAACCTTCCAACTACTCTCTCCATTCTTTTCTTGCCTCCCCACAATCCTCCACCCTCCAGCAAGATACTTTAAAAATACCAACCTGAAAGCCCGGCGTGGTAGTGCATGCCTGTAATCCTAGTCCTTGGGAGGCTGAGACAGGAGGATCGCAAGTTCAAGGACAGCCTCAGAAACTTAGCAAGACCTTTAGCAACCTAGCGAGACCTTGTTTCAAAATAAAAAATAAAGAGGGGTGGTAGTGTAGCTCAGAGGTATAATGCTTCTGGGTTCAATTCTTAGTACCAAAAGCAAACCAACAAAAAACAAAACTCAAATCTGACCTTGTCACTCATTTGTATAGAACTCTCTGCACATTACACATAAAATACAGCTTAAGCCTTTGCCACATCTTACAAGAGTCTACACCATCTTCTTGTTCCCTAACTCACAACCTCAGAGCCCCTCGGCCTCTCATTTCTCGGCTCCAGCTTTTTCCTTTTCCTTGGCAGTCTGGAGCCCTTTCCTGCCTCTGCACTGTGGCCTTCTATTCCTTCGGCTCTTCACAGGACTGGCTCCTTCCAATCAATCTGGGTTTTCTTCAAACTACACTTTAAACAAAACGCGCCTTTTCTCCACCCTAGTTTCCGTAATTTCATCTCATTTTGGCAAGTGCCTGAGATGACACAGAAGACATGTTGAATGAATAGGTCTAATTCCAGTTCTCAGACCATACCATGCTGCTGCTTAGAACTCATATCAATTTCAATAAATATCTCTAAGACAGACCTGGGCATGGTGGCGTGTGCCTGTAACCCCAGTACTTGGGAAGCTGAGGCAGGAGGTTTTCAGCCAGTCTCAGCAACTTGGCAAGGTCCTCCACAACCTAGTGAGAACCTGTTTAAAAATAAAATAAAATAATAAAATAAAATGGGCTGGGGGTGTAGCTCAGAGGTTGAATGCCCCTGGGTTCAATCCCCAGTGCCAAAACAAAACAAAACCCAAAACAAACAAAACTCTGGCTCTTAGGTCTTAGATGGGTTGTTGGAAAAACTAGTAAGAGAACACCCTTACATCTTTCCACTGGTCCTGTGTGGTGAGTGATCGCAAACATCCTATCTGGAAAATTTGCATCACCTGTTCTTAATTTCCCAAATGCCATCCCTTTGCCCTCGTTGCTCCTTCTTCTTTCTGCATTTTGCTAGGCCAAGAGAACTTAACATTTCTACCTCTGGCAAAAGCTCCTCCCTGCAGACACATATTTCCATGAAATGGTTTCTAGATGAGTGGACAGACATGAACATTTTCACCTGATCTTTCTGATTCTCTGTCCACATCTATGAGCTGGCATTTATACCTATAGATATTATAGAGTATCTGAGTGCAGGCTATGTGTCAAAGGTAAATAAATAAAACAAAGAAAAAGTCTCTGCCTTGTAACTCTCGGTTGCAAGGCAGGAAATTCTTTCAGAGAGCAGGAAGCAGCTATGAGCTTTTCTGCCAAACAATACCTCAATATCCCCACCCTTAGGGAAAGATTGTGCTGGTGTTGTTTTAATCCAGCAGATGCTGAGCAGTTAGGGAAGGGCACAAACAACTGGGGGAAGTATTACCACCTGTTTATGTTGATTCTTACCAAATAAGCCTGGCCACCAGCTGTTGCCGGGTAGGACAGGAGCTAAGGTGGGAATAGGAAATGCCAACTCAGACTGAAGCTAGTTTTTTTTTCCCCTTCCCCGAACAGTCAGAAAATAAAGTGCCAAAGAAGCACACGGTCATTTTCCAATGGCCAAGGGGCAAAAAAAGGCAATGCATTACATTCACTGATGTGGAGGGGCTGGGCTTAGTGGAGTCACACATAGGAGTTCAGAGTAGAATGCCTCTGGGTTCAATCCCCAGTACCTCCAAAAGGAAACAAAAAAACAGAGAAAGAAAAAGAACATAACCTCAGTTGCCTGCTGTATATTCATTTCCTCCACCTTCCTTGCTAAGCCTTGTATATTACTGGGGGCAGTCATGTCCACGAAGGAAGACATTTCTTGGCCTCCCTTATAGCTAGCTGTGGTCATGTGACTTGAGTTCTCACCAAATTAAGTGAAAGTGTTGAGTGTGATTTCCAGGAAGACTCCTGTTTTGTCCTTGCCTTCTTTTCTTCATCTGCCAGGAATTTCAGTGCTGGCTGTTGGCCAAGGGCTCTTTTGGACCCCAAGGTGGCCTTGAGAAGGGAGCCACGTTGTGGTACAGACAGGAGCCTCCATGCTAGTCTTGGACTGCCTGCCTTTGGCATACATTTCTAGGAGAGAGACACATTTCTTATTGAAGCTGTTGCTGGTTTGGGTTTCTGTTAAATGTAGTCAAACCCAATCTTAACTCTGACATGCCAATAATTCTTGGCATCATGTGACAAACACTTCTTATCCTCCAGAGCATGTGGTGGTTTCTGCTGCCTAATTCCATCCCTCTAACAACACTGCGGGAGAGCTGAGGAATCTGTTATATCAGAAGAGGAAACGAGTGGGAAGCAAGCCTTGCCCAATACCACGCGACTGGCTACCTGCAGGGCAGAGGCTCCGGAAGCCAGGTCACCTTGCCCTGATGATTTTAAAAGCATGGTGGAAATAGGTGACAAATCTCCTCTAGAAATATTCTGAATGGCTAAGTAGCAGTTATTTTTAAAAAGCAAGCATTTAAGCACAACTTATCTCTTCTGTTAAAGATCTCCTATGAAGGGGTCTTTAGAGTCACTGAAATCTTCAAGTTGCATCCAGAATTACTTCCACATTAAACTCATTGTATTGTTATAGCATACATTGAAAGAACTGAATTCTCAAACAGGTGAAGACACATTTTGAATAAGCAATTAGTAAAATGACTGTGTTACTGTTTTCAAAGCCTAACAGACTCGATGATGAATGTAGAGTTGACAAAGTCTTTAAGAGGAAAAAGCAGAGGAAGGACTTTTTTTTCATTATAATGCAAGTAAAACTGGATCAGGTGGATTCAACATAGAAAAGTTTTAATGAGACAAATGTCAAGCAAGCATATCAACTTCTTAAAAAAACAAAGAAAATCTAAAAGTTTAATTACAAAACCATTTGTACAGAAAACTTGGCATTTCAACAGTTTCAAACACATGTACACAGTATTTCTTCTAATTGTCAGAAATAAAACCACCTTGTCTCCCTTTCCTCAGCTGCTCCTTGTGTTTTAATAAAAAGAAAGGAGGAAATCTAAAACACTGACTAGAACGCGGCTTATTTCCTGAGGACAGTTAAGTGCAGAAACCTCTCTGAGCTGACTGGGTAGCATGCAGTAGGTCTTGTACTGGCCCCTAACCTCACTCGCACCTCCTCACCAAGCGCAGAGGAGGCAGAGGAGAGAGGAGGCAGCACAGACCCTCAGGGTGTGGCAGCTGAATCCTGGCAGCCCCTGAGTCAGGTGTGGTGCTACTGGGAGAGCCAGCATTTCAAAAGTAAGCTGCTGCTTCTGTAATGACTCCAAACAGCAGCTCTCTGTGACCTTGTGCATTCCTAAACATGCATGTGCCTCGTCACTGTGAGGTGTCCCAGCTAAAGTAAGAAGGATGGGACCACGAGACCAAGTTAGTCTTTCCTGGTTACAAAAGCAGTGCTACCAGAGCTGCACAAAACTGCCCAGGAAGGAGAAACAGCAATACCAGGAAGAAGGAAGAAAGGACAGAAAGCGCCTGGCAGACACAAACTTCCCGAACCAGAATGGATGTCCTTCTGCCACAGACAGTGAGTTCTAGCTTGGATGTAGCAGGCAAGGAATCTCAGAGAAGTGGCAAAAACAACAGATGAGAGCAGGGACGCTGGAAAATAGAGAGGCAGGAAAGTTGGCTGCTTTTATAGCAATAGATGACAAAGGGGTCTTATTCTAAAACTTGCCAAGTTGTGGTATGTAGGCTTCAGTTCATGGAAATTTGATGTGTTCACATAAGACATTAAGAGAATTTTGTTACTGATGTTTTCCTTTGGACTAATAACACAGACAAGGAGAACACAGGGCAGGGTGGCCACAAGGCAGGGGTTCTGGCTTGCACCTTGGCTTATCGACATATTGTAAGGGGCCACATTTCCCTCCACCTGCCTTCAGTGGCGAGATGCCTGGACAATGGGCTCAGCATGCTCTGCTTTGGTTCCAAAGATGTCAGCTGCCACCTTCAGCCTTGTGCTCTAGCGCAGAAAGGAAACAAAAGGGACCCTGAGGACAGAATTGGAACCCTCTTTACTTTTGCTGTTAAAAACGAAAAATCCCTTACTAAGGAGAGGCAAGGAAGGGAAGCCTGTCTTTTCACATAGACCGGGCAGTTCATGGCTACAGAAGGGAGCGAAGGACAGGAGAACTCCCGTTCCCTTTTTGTCAGCTCTAGAAGCTATTCCAATGCTGTTTCCACCTATCTAAATGCATGAATGTGTACACCTAAAGACAGGAATCCCTCAGTTTTCACTTAGAATAAATTCTGGGCTTTTTTTCAACACCAGATGAGAACTACTCCTTTCCTCTCTCCCTCTTTCCTCTCTCCCAATGACCTTTTGTCAGCAAAAACGCGCCACAAGACGTTGCCAGCAGATGGGGATGGAGGAGCCTTGCTGGGGCTGGGGCTCAGTGTCTGTGCAGGGGCAATGCTCAGAAAACAGCAGGCGGCAGCGGCGGAGCGCTTCTTTCTTTGGAGTCACAGCAGGGCAATGATGGGAGAAGACTGGACCCATCCAATGAGAGAAATTCTCCTTCAGAACCCTGCTGGGCCACGAAGCTCAGAGGTCAAAAAGCGGAGCTGTATAACTTGGGGAGAAGAAGCAAAAATCACTCCCAAAGGCATTACAAAAAAGTGACAGCTAGGTAAGAAAACTGAAGCTCCACTGATAACAGGGTCCAATCAGAATGGCAACAATGGAAAGTCTTCCTTTCTACTGCAGATGATGTCAGTTTCGAGGTCACCTAGTCAGCAGAACATATGCAGATGCACTTGAGCGGAAATGGAAATGATAGGAACCCGAAGACTGGGGAGAGTGGCTGTACACTTTGAAAGCGTCACACGAATGGTGCCATAGGAAGTCCACACACGTGCCTTTTGCTGCTCCTTCACATGGCTTCCTGGGGTGAAGGCATTTCGCTCGCTGAGCTGACAATTCTTTCCAAGGGATCTGTAGTCCTTCTCTGCTCCAATCAGTTCAAATTTCCATGCATGGCTTCTCATTCTGCACAAGTAAAAACACTTACAGAACATCTTGGTGCTCTAAGACCTGCAGAATTGGGGGTGGGAGGGAAGACACCAGAAAGGTAAGTACTGATCAGAAGGGGTTAGGGCTATGGATGTAAAAAATGCTCTAATTTTCATCAGGGTGAAGACAAAGAACAGGGTGTAAGTAAACTAAAGAGCTCATAAAGCTGCAGGCAGGCAACCTCACTGAGATGTTCAGATAACATTTCAATGAGAAACATGGCCCTGCTCCATTTCAGCAACAATGGGAGGTAGGAAATCCGCAGCTGAACACAGAAAAGCAACTATCAGGGACAAATCTGATGAAGGTAAATTAGTATCCCACTTTAGTCCAAAGAATGTGTGGTCAATCAAAACCAATTTCCTTCAAGTATAAATCCAAGGAGATCTGCATGTGTAGGAATGTTTTGTGTGCATATGATCAATAAATTTTATCATATTAATACAAGTGCAATCATATATGGAAAAATTTAATCCTCAAATAGTCAAATACTTATCATTTGGTTCACTGAAATCAGGCAACACGTGGATTTTAATAGTTTATATAAAATGGTCATCTCTCAAAACCAACCCATGGCTTCCTCTAAGTTCCACTTGTGTCTAGGTACTATTTAGCCACAAGAAAGGTGATAGCTGGGGAGCTTCTGCCATTGCATATCTATAAAAATAACTTTTAAATAGGCTGGACAAAATTTTGTAACATCATAATTTCTGGGTTTTAATTTTTTTCTACTTAATGCTCTATTGCCAAGATATTTTTAGTACTTTTGCCTTATCCCAATGTGCTTTCTTATAGAAATACTTTAGAAGCCCCACTGAATGAGACGTTAGAGATATGTGTTCTAGTCCTGGCGTCTGGACTCACCTACTCAGATATCTTCAGGTAGGATATCTGACCTCTTTGGGATTCAGTTTCTTCATATAAGAAACGTTGGATTTCTTTTTTTTTTGTGGTAGTGGGGATTGAACCCGGGGGCATTCTAAGCTACACCCCCAGCCCTATTTTTTATTCTTTATTTTGAAACAGGGTCTCACTAAGTTGAGGAGGGCCTCACTAAGTAGCTGAGGCTGGCCACAAACCTGCGATCCTCCTGTCTCAGCCTCCCAAATACTGAGATTACAAGCATGCGCCACCACGCCCGCCTGAAATGTGGGATTTCTAAAGGTCCCTTCCAGCTCTAAAATGCTCCCTGAAACTTGTAAATCATTAGCTTCCCTTTACTCACAGGCTCCTGACAGTGGAATGAAACCTATGCCAAGCTCATGTCAGAGTAATTAATTGCACCACGAGTACTGGGGACATTAGGCCTAGCTGTCTGTACATATTTGTATAATGAGGCCAAGCTAGTATTAATCACAGTCTTTATAATTGTTTCATTTGACAGTTTGGAGGGGGTAGGGGAACTATAACTATTCTTAGTTATGTTTGCATGGCTAGACTGTAAGTATCTGTGGTAATGTATGAGTTCACATTTTTAGGTATTTTCAAGGGCAAAATATTTGTATGCTGCTGGGTGTGGTGGCACATGCCACTTATAATCCCAGCTACTTGGGAGGCTGAGGCAGGAGGATAGCAAGTTGGAGCCCAGCCTGGGTAGCTACGTGAGACCCTATCTCAAAATAAAATTTAAAAAAAGGGCCGGGTGTGGTGGCACATGCTTGTAATCCCAGTACTTGGGAGGCTGAGACAGGAGGATCTGGGTTTGCGGCCAGCCTCAGCTACTTAGTGAGGCCCTCTGCAACTTAGTGAGACCCTGTTTCGAAATAAAGAATAAAAAACAGGTCTGGGGGTGTAGAATGCCCCTGGGTTTAATCCCCACTACCGCAAAAAAAAAAAAAAAAAAAGGGGCTGGGGATGTAGTTCAGTGCTAGAATATTTGCCTAGCATGTGCAAGGCTCTGGGTTCAATCCCCAATTGTGCAACAACAAAATGAATAAAAATAAAATTTGTACATTAAAATCAAGGAGAATGGTAATAGCCTAGGTTTTTCAAAGACCCTTCAGAGAATAGAAAATATAGTTTATATCCTTAAGATGGGTAGAGCTTTAAGAAAGTCTTACTGGCAAAATGCTCAAAATGGAAAACCACTTTTGGTTCCATGCTTGCATTCACTGCTGTACACCTGGGTGAGGAGACACCATGTTATCAATTACTGTTTTCTTTCACAGTCTTCCATGCTGTTTCTCCCAGCTCTCTCTTTTCAAGTCTACAAGAGTGCTAATTGAAAACACTGTGTGAAAATGAGAAGGATGATGAGCTCCTGAAAATCCCAGGCCTAGATTTACAATCTGTTCCCTTCATGAGCAGCAGCAGTGATGCCACTCTTTATTCTGCAGGGAGTCCAGCCATCTCTTAGAAGTACAGTCCGTTCCATCTGGCTACTCACTAGAAGGATGGTAATCCTTTCCCCATTTGAGCATGGCTGAAACTAAAGTATAATGAATTGTCTTGTATGGTTATCATCCAAGGGCATGGCCAAGAAGGATAAAGACTTCTGCCTTTGTCTTTGCTAGCAGATGTTGCCTCATCAGATAAAGAACTATGGGTTTTATTTATTCTTATATTATACATGTTGCTCAAATCCTAAACCAAGATAGAATATAAATTATGTATATAAGCATGCTCCTATACCTATAGGACAAATAAAGATTCAAACCCATGAATCTTCTAAGGACCATCCTGCTGTTGACTCTTGTTTTTTTTTTGTGGTACTGGGGATTGAACCCAGGAGCATTCTACCCTAACCCCCAGCCCATTTTTTTTTTAATCTTTATTTTGAAACAGGGTCTCACTAAGTTGTGGAGGGCCTCACTAAGTAGCTGAGGCTGGTTGGGAACCCGGATCCTCTGGTCTCAGCCTCCCAAGTACTGGGATTACAAGCGTGCGCCACCACTCCAGGCTTTGACTCTTGTTTTAATATATGGCCACCTCACTGTACGGTCCAATCCTAAGATTTCCACCCAGAGCCGGGCATGGTGGCGCACGCCTATAATCCCAGTACTTGGGAGGCTGAGACCGGAGGATCGCGGGTTCGTGGCCAACCTCAGCTACTTAGTGAGGCCCTCCACAACTAGTGAGACCCTGTTTCAAAATAAAGAATAAAATAGGGCTGGGGGTGTGGCTCAGAGGTAGAATGTCCCTGGGTTCAATCCCCAGTACTGCAAAAAAAAAAAAAAAAAAAAAAAAAGATTTCCACCCAGTTTATATGTCTGTAGGCATGAAACAATTTAATCAATATTCCACAGGAATGTTAATTTTGGGGATGGCATACTAAAAGGGCACCCTGTCTCTAGGAATTGGAGTGGACAAATGCCGATTCCATTTAAGAAATGGTATCTGATGACTGACCAATAGTACCAAAAAGTTTGCAGGGGCAGATTCCTTTTGGAAATGTACTTATTTTACCCTCTAAAAGGATGTAACACATACATTGAATCATTTATTGAATTTTTTTTTTGTGGTATTGGGAATTGAACCCAGGGGCATTCTACCTCCGAGCTACACCCCCAGCCCCATTTTTTTATTTTTATTTTGAAACAGGGTCTCACTAGGTTGATGAATCTCACTAATTGCTGAGGCTGTCCTCAAACCAGTGATCCTCCCATCTTAGCCTCCCCAAGTACTTGGATTACAGGCATGTATTACCACACCTGGCTTAAATATTTTTTTAAAAAGCATATTTTCTCTCTCTTGTTTGTTTCTTCAGAGTTCACTTTTAATCTTTTAAAATCAAGGCATTGGCTGTTTTACTGTACAGTTAGTCCACACCAACATTAAACATTCTGCAGTCATTCTTCTATCAAGTGGTAAATGAGAATGCTTTTTTACTTATGTAAGCTTATCTACATACAATGTCTCACTGACTACTTATAAATTATCATTAAAACTTTCCAGGGAGCTGGGTGTGGTGGCGCATGCTTGTAATCTCAGTACTTGGGAGGCTGAGACAGGAGGATCTCAGCTTTGTAGCCAGCCTCAGCAACTTAGTGAGACCCTGTTTCAAAATAAAGAATAAAAAATTGGGCTGGGGCTGTAGCTCAGAGGTAGAATGCCCCTGGGTTCAATCCCCAGTACCGGAAAAAAAAAAAAAATTCCAGGGAAAAGAAAGATTAGCAAGTAAGTGATATTTATTTTGTTCTGAGAGTTGCTTTGGGGTGATTTCCTTTTAGTTTCTCACTCAGTCTTCAAAACCCTTTGGGAAACTAACACCTGAATATAAACAACAAAGCCAGAACTGAGGTTCAATCACAAAAATTGTGTTCTTTCCATTAAGCCATTTTGAAGCATGCATGAGAAAAAACTGTCTTGATTCTGATTTCTAGTATTATTCAGAAAGACTTTTAACAACCATGCAACAGAAATCTAACTCAAGTCTCCACCTTATTCATTCAGTGTAATGCCACAGTTTTAGTAGTACTGATAAAAATCAGGTGATATCTTTTTTTGATGATGTGCTGGCATGTGAGTATCCTGTCAGTGAGCACTCACCATTCCCTAACGATCAAGCCTGTTCACAACTTCTCGAACTGTAGCTATGAAGTTTTCATTGTCTTGGGGATTAGCTAAAATAATACTGTGTAGTCTGTTCATGTATGAGTCAATGGTATCCACTGTCGGTGTCTCTCCACTTCCTGAAGTGAAATAAGAAGAGAGAATAAGAAAATCTTTCCCATTCAGTTAGACTACAAAATATTTAAGGGAATCCACAGCAAAAGAAATTGTGATTCTAATGAGGTCTGCTCCACAGATTTTGATTTTATAGGAGAGACTTTTAGACCTCAAAGGAATGAAGTTAATCCACATATTCTACATAAACAGATGGGCTATATAATATAATATACATGAATAGCTGTATGTAATAAAGGTTAGAAACTCTGCCAGCTTTCTGCTGCGACTATCTTCAAAATGAAAGAGTATATAAGAGCCTGGCGTGGTGGTGCACACTTGTAATCCCAGTGCTTGGGAGGCTGAGACAGGAGGATTGCAGGTTTGCTGCCAACCTCAGCAACTTAGTGAGGCCTCCGCAACTTAGTGAGACCCTGTTGCAAAATAAAAAATAAAATAGGGTGGGGGGGGGGAAGCTCAGAGGTAAAATGGCCTGGATTCAATCCCCAGCACCAAAAAACAAAATAAAACAAAACAAAACAACAAAACAAAACAAAAAAACCAGAGTATGTAAGAAATATTAGTGTTTGTTTTCTCTTCCTTCCCATTATAACAAAAACAAATATAAGGTGAGCAAATCTACATAAGAGAAAGTGCTCTTCTCACTATTTATTACTGTTTCCATTGTTCTGAATATCAAATGAAGTTAGGAGAAAGAAAAATAGGTCATATTAAAGCTAGATAGAAACTGGGAAACAAGGGTAACATCGGGTAGAAGAGCAGAGACTCCAATGGAGTGATGGAGGGGGTTTAGGGAAGGGGGGGATGGAGACCTAAAGAATGTAATAGTTGAAATAACGCTACATTCATATATTAAATTACCAATTCTGCGGGTACGGTGGTCCACGCCAGATACTTGGGAGGCTGAGACAGGAGGATCGTAGGTTTGAGGACAGCCTCAGCAAGTAATCAGACTCTTAGCAATCTAGTGAGACCCTGTTTCAGAATAAAAATAAAAAGTAGGGCTGGGGGTGTATGCCCCTGGGTTCAATTTCCAGTACCACCAAAAAAAAAAAAAAAAAAAAAAATTACCAATTCCAATCTCAAAGACGTGTATGGGGAAGAGGAAGGAGGGAGGTGCGAACTGGGAGGAAGTGCTCCAAGAGTTGTGTGCATGTATGTTCCTATCACTTTATATCTCAGTATGATATATAATTACAATGCATCAATTGAAAGTTTACAAGTGAATGAATGAATGGATGAATGAATGAATAGAAGTGGATGAAAATTTAAATGACCAGAGAGCCTGAAATTTTGGATGATTTTAGCTAGTAGTGACATTCTATTATATGACCCACAGAAAATCTTGAGGGGGAAAAACCCTTATTTTATTGATTTTCCTCTTGGAGGAGATTTTGGCCTCCCCACATCAATACCAACACAAAGAGCACCTCCACCCCACCACTGAAAATGCTGGGGTAGGACATTACCAGGCAGAGGCATGCTGGCAAAGCTGCTGGTCAACACCTGCCGCAGGGTCTCCAGGTGCTGCTGCAGGACGGTGTTGCGGTTCCGCTCCTGGATCACGTCCACCTCCAGCTTCTCCACTGCTGTGCGCATGCTCTCCACGTGCTTTTGTAGCGCTGCATTCCTCTCCTCAAACTCCATGTTGGATTTTCGAAGCTGGCGGAGCTCTGCCTCCCGCGCTGAGGACACACAACCCCCCAGAACACATGCAGCATGAGAAGGAGTCTCTGAGGAGTCCCAGTGACTCTTATTAGGAAGTTCTGCTTAGCTGTCTCTCATTAGCTACCCCACCTCATCTCCCTATTCCCATTACAGCACTCCAGATAGCAATTTCAGCAATGAAACGCCTGGCTCCCCAGAGCTATTTTAATTCTTAAAGCTGTACATTCTGTACATAAGATTGCAACAAACAGTGGCAATTCCCAGTAATTTTTTGTTTGTTAGATTTAGCTTTTTAAAATTGTGCAATGAGAAACCTGAGGGGCTTTGCAGGGGGATCATGGGGGATTTGCCAAGCACAGCTATGGGGACCCATCTGTGCTGCAATGGGATTGGTTTTGAATTACTTTATATTTTGGACTCTCAAGTAAGCATTCATTTGTACAGAGGGTTCCAGGCTACGCATCTAAATCAAATGTATTACTGATTTACATTTATTTCTTTGGATCCAGAGACCAGAGAAGCTTTGACACACTGGTCTAGCTTTCTTTTCTGGTCTTTGGGTAGCTACCTTTACCACAGGGTTTGAGAAGCAGTTATTCTTCTTCCAGACCAGTCCTGAGGAGGGCTGTCACTACCATTGACTTTGAGCAAGGAACTCCTGAGAACTCAATTCTGTCAAAGACTGAAGAACACAGAAAATACTGCAGTGATCACCTTTGCTGTGGTTCAGGAATTCCTCTGTAAATATAGGGATGTCAAAAACAGACCGTTCCTTTACCTCTGTTTCTTTCTGTGAACCAAGAACAAAAGTTAATTCTTAAACAGAAGCTAGATTAAAGAACAGTGCCCGAGGCACAATGATCATGTCTTCCTTAAAGGAATGGCAGGGTGGGCAGGAATCAGCCCAGGAGAGCCTGAGAGGGAAATGTATTCACCTCTTTATTGGAATTGAACTTTCATAGAGCTCAAGCAGGTTAAGTATTCAGTTCTCCCAGGTGTACAACTGCTGTGCAATGAGAAACCTTAAAAGCAAAGCTATACACATTGCTCTAATGGAGATTCTGGAAGCCATTCTTAGCTTTGTGTTTTGAATAGTCAACAGTAAGCTGTTGTGAAAGTGGCTGAGGCAGGAGTGGAGAAAGAGTGCTTTTCCATCATGTCTGATTGTTATGCATGTAAAATGCTCTCTGGGACAGAACTATGCAATCCAAATTTGCAGAGTGGACAGTAAGAATTTTAAGCAGAGATGTGCCAGCCATGAGCAGTAACAATGGTATTCCAGTGGTATTTCTACTTATTTTTGAGGGGGTAGTCTACCTTTGGGGCTCTTGTAGACTTTCTTCAGACAAAGAACAAACAAACAAACAAAGCCAAGAAGTCAGAAATGGCTAGGCTTTAAAAATGAGAGAGTTAAGGATTATGTGAGATAGAAAAGAATAACAAAGCCTAAAATTAATTCACCAATAAGGCATTAAAATAGAAGCCTCACAAAACCACTATGAAATATATTCAACAGTAATCCTTAAGAATAAAGTCAATATTTCAAGATGTTTTGGCTGATATTTCTATAATACATTTAAAGTTGAAAATATAATGAATACAAATTGTAAGTGTTTTGGCGTAGCCTTCAAAATCTTGTACAACATAAGATGGTAAAGAGAACAGTAGGGAATGAGTACTCAAGAAATTTCTAATGAAACCTGAAGATTCCAAAACCTTTATAACATGAAAAACAGTACACAAAATATCTAGAAATTGTTCCTATAAAAATATGTTAAAGCTAGTGCTAGAACATATCTTTTCTGTTTTTGTTACCGGTAGCTTTTTTTTTAATTTATTTTTTTGTGTGGTACTAGGGATCGAACCCGGGGTATTCTACCATCAAGCTACACCTCCAGCCCTTTTTATTTTGAAACAGGGTCTTGCTAAGATGCTGAGGGTCTCACTAGTTGCTGAGTCTGATCTTGAACCTGCAATCCTCCTGTCTCAGCCTCCCAAGTACTGGGATTACAGGTTATCAATAATTTTTGTCTTTGAACACAAAGATGATTCATGTCCAGCAGAAAGCTAAGCAGTTAACAGCCTATGAAGGAATCCTGACAGCCAGGCTCCTGTTTCATAATGGTGTCTTCTTAGGAAGGGGGTTGAGCTGCATGAACCTGTCAATGGCAGTTGACCAAGATTTAAGATAGAGAGCTGGACATGGTGGTGCACGCCTGTAATACCAGTACTTGGGAGGCTGAGATAGGAGGATCACAGGTTCTAGGCCAGCCTCAGCAAGTAGTGAGACTCTCATTAACCTTGCAAGACCCTGTTTCAAAATCAAAATAAAATAGGGCTGAGTGTGTAGCTCAGAGGTAGAATGCCCCTGGGTTCAATCCCCGGTATCATACACACCAAAAAAAAATTAAGATGGAAATCTGAAAAACCTGAGGAACATTTCAGAGCACTTAGTTTTTATCCTATGTTATTTTTTTCATGAAAGAAAGCAGTTTCCCAGAACAATTTAAAAATAACAACAAAAAATAAAGGTAAACAAACAACAAAATTATCATCAAAAGCCCCAAGTTTCAACATGCAAAGCTCTGCCTCACACCAGTTCCTAGTGGATCTCAATGAGAACTAATATACGGGCAAAAATGGCTGGTTCTGAAGGGTTCTTAGACACACTCCCCAGTGGCTTTCTCTCCATTCTGCTGGCTTACCATATACTTTAACTCTGAGTTGCTGCAGGAAACCAGAACCTTATGGTACATAATCCCAACATGCACAATGCATAACAGATACCAGCATGAGTCCACAAGTGACGTAGGATAAAGTCTTATGACTTTAATCATCCTACCTTGTTCAGTCTCCTACTTATCTGCACAGGCATATGTGGGGTCAGTTACCCCGCCATAGGTCTCAATGTCTGCCAGTCAGAGGGGTAAGTGTGGGTGCTTGGCTCCCATTACCATTGTACAAAGAGCCCTCAAGGTCTCGACTCTTCTCAGACTGGTAATTCTGTTCTCTTCTTTGCCAGAACAGTCCAAACCAAGCTAATGATGTAAGGGCAGAGGAGAGCACTGCATAGGTGCATTAACACACTGCCCCTTGGTATAGATTCTTAGAGTGCAAAATAAGAAACATTAAAGCAGTTAAATGAAACTGTTCCATCTCTGAAAGCAACAGAGAAATTCTACTTAACGGAAGAGTGGTAATAAAAACCATCAGCACTCTTCCATTACTGAGTACATTACTCGGCATGGAGAGGATCCTCCTGGGGGCTTGGATATACTTAAGCAGCTCCAAGGATCGCTCAAGGGATTAAAATCATAAGGATTTGATTACCTCCTCATTGAAAGGGTCTAATTTGTTCAGGCTGAGTGTCATTTTGTCATTTCTCATAAATTAAAGGAGAAACAAAATTATTGTTTCTATCTTAGTCCTCACATGAGATGTAGACATATTCTTGAGAGTAATACTAGCTGACTTCTGGGCCTAGTGGGCTGGCTTTTGATTTGACAGAAGCAAGCATATCTTCCCTTTGCTTTTTCATTCTATGTACTGAATGGAGGATATGAGAACAGAGGCCCCTTTGAACTGAACCTATTTTGCTGTGATCTAGGCTCAGAGCCAGAATTTCGGAGAGTGTGATATGCTTCTCTCAAGTGCCCTTTACTTTGGGGAACACTCTTAATATTGTGTACCAGGCTGAAGTGCCCCAGTGCTATGCAGAATGGCTTTCAGGTCAGCATTTCTTTAGCTCTTATAGGCACTCTCCAGTACCTGCCTAGGTAACAAGTCTTAGGGATCCAAGTTCCATTTAGAAATGCAATAGGTTGGCCAGATGGTGCACACCTGTAATCTTAGCCACTCAGGAGGCTGAGGCAAGAGGATCACAAGCTCTAGGCCAGTTCCTGTCTCAAAAGAAAATAAAGAGGGTTGGGGATATAGCTCAGTGGTAGAGCAGGTTCTCTGTTTAATTCCAGGAATGGGGGGAAAAAAAAGAAAAAAAAAGAAGAAATAGAATAGATTTCTTTATTATACACAAAACCAAATAATTTGTTTTAACTAGCAAAAACATTTTGCTAACATCTCAAGCAAGCATGCCCATTTTCACTTTCAACACTAAGCTGCCAAGGGTGATAGAATGTGACACAGAAGGCCTGGGTTTCAGCCACACTTTTGCTTCTAACTTAGTTCAATAAGTGATTCTGAATAAATTCCTTCATATCTTAGGCAAGCCACTTCCCTTACTGGCAAAATGCACTGGTTAGCTGAGAGGATCTCTGAGGTCTTATTCTAAGATAAGCTCAAAGACGATCCTATCACATTTCTCATTTTACTCTTTGTTTTTTATTTTTATTTTTATGTGGTACTGGGACTTGAATCCAGGGGTATTCTACCTCTGAGCTACACCCACAGCCCTACTTTATTTTTTATTTTGAAACAGGGTCTAACTAAGTTGCAGAGGTCCTCACTAAGTAGCTGAAGCTGGCTGCAAACCTGCAATCCTCCTGTCTCAGCCTCCCAAGTCATTTTACTCTTTATAAGGGAAATATTTCAGCTGGGCGTGGTGGCACACGCTTGTAATCCCAGTACTTGGGAGGCTGAAACTGGAGGATCCGGGTTCGCGGCCAGCCTCAGCTACTTAGTGAGGCCCTCTGCAACTTAGTGAGACCCTGTTTCAAAATAAAGAATAAAAAAAAAATAGGACTGGGGGTGTAGCCCGGAGGTAGAATGCCCCTGGGTTCAATCCCCAGTACTAAAAAAAAAAGGGAAATATGTCACATCTGTGATGTTTTAGGCACTTTGCAAGATAGGTGTTCTTCTATTGACTTGCTCATAACTCTGCTGAAACACCTCTCCCACCCCTAAAACGTGGGTCATCTTTAAGCCTAATTCCATTTTTCCTTTCCATGGGCCCTTTTGTGGCTGCTTTTTACCCTTAGTGCTTTATTTTTCTGAACTCTTGTTATACTAAGAAGTTATATGTAAAAAACTAGGTGTGGTGGTGTACAACTGTAATCCCAGCTACTTGGGAGGCTGAGGAAGGAGACTGAAAGTTTGAGGCCAGCCTGGGCAACTTAGTGAGATCCTGTCTCAAAATAAAATGAAAAAAGGGCTGGAGATGTAGCTCTGTGGTAGAGTGCTACTTGCCTAGCATGTGTGAGGCCCTGGGTTCAATCCCCAGTACCACATACACATACACACACACACACACACACACACACACACACACACACACACACATGAAGTTATATGAGTCCGGTACATGCCTATAATCCCAGTTACTAGGGAGGTTGAGGCAGGAGGATCACAAGTTGGAGGCCAGTATCATAAACTTAGTGAGACACTGTCTGAAAAAACTAAAAGGGCCTGGGGATGTAGATGAGCAGTAGGATGCCTCTGGGTTCAATCCTCAGAACCACAAACAAAAGAAAAGAAAACAAAATAAAAGCTATATGTAAGAAAAACACTGTATAACAGTTTTTAAAAATAATTTTAAAACTTTTAAATCAGTTCTTTTATACTACAATCATTCTGAAATTACCCAGTTTAGGAACTATATTATTCAATGAAAAGTAAAAGTGATAAAGTAAAGAACACTAATTGGGTGAGTAACCTAAGAGACTCTTATCCTTTTTATTTTTACTTTTTTTATTGGTACTAGGGATTGAACCCAGAGGCATTCTACCTCCAAACTACACCCCCAGTCCTATTTTATATCTTATTTGGAAACAGGATCTCACTAGGTTGTGGAGGGCCTCACTAAGTAGGTGAGGCTGGATGTGAACCTGCAAGCCTCACTGAGGCTGGCTTTGAACCTGCAATCCTATCTCAGCCTCCCAAGTACTGGGAGTAAAAGCATGGGCCACCATGCCCGGCTTATTTTTACTTTTTGGTAGTTCTGGAAATTAACCCAGGGCCTTGTACATGCTAGGCAAGCACTCTACCACTGAGCTACATCCCCAGCCCTTTATTTTTAATTTATTTTGAGACAGTCTTGCTAAATTTCCCAGGCTGGCCTTGAACTTGTGATCCTCCTGCCTCAGCCTCCCAAATCACTGGGATTATAGGCGTGCACCATGAGATATCCAGATCCACATTTTCTTTCTTTTTTTATTTATTGCGGTACCGGGGATTGAACCCAGGGGCGTTCTACCTCCGCGCTACAACCCAGGCCCTATTTTTTTATACTTTATTTTGAAACCGGGTCTCACAAAGTTGCGGAGGGCCTCACTAGGTAGAGAGAGAGAGAGAGAGAGATAGGGAGAAAGAGAGAGAGAGAGAGAGAGAGAGAGCGCGAGCTGAGGCTGGCCGCGAACCTGGATCCTCCGGTCTCCGCCTCCCAAAGTACTGGGATTACAAGCGTGCGCCACCACGCCCGGCTTCAAATTTTTTATTCTTTATTTTGAAACAGGGTCTCACTAAGTTGCAGAGGGCCTCACTAAGTAGGTGAGGCTGGATGAGAACCTGCAAGCCTCCTGTCTCAGCCTCCCAAGTAATGGATTACAAGTGTGCGCCATTGTTTTCTTTTTACTTTGGTTTTTTTTATCTATTTATTTTTTGTGGTACTGGGAATTGAACCCAGAGGCATTCCACCTCTGAGCTATATACCCCCAGACCGATTTTATTTCTTATTTGGAAACAGGGTCTCACTAGGTTGCTGAGAGTCTCACTAAATTGCTGAGGCTGTCCTTGAACCTGCAATCCTCCTGTCTCAGCTTCCCAAGTACTATGATTACAAGCATGTGCCACCATGCCTGGCTTTTACTTTGGTTTAACAAGTGTCTAATCCTGAAACAGGAAAAATCACAAAGAGAATCATACCTTTTCATAAACCAAAGAAATTATAGAAATTCCTATCATACTAATATATTTTAACAAAAATCTTTACTTCTCAAATCAGCAGCAGTTTCTATAGTTGATTAAGTTTACCACATCTTCTCTATTACTATCATTACTGAAGACAAAAATGCCACATTTATTTGGCCAGGAAAATCCATGCTGATCAAATGACTTGGTGATTGATTAGAAAATGTGAAATCTAATGTTTCAGGTTATTGTCCAAATCTCTTTTGTAACCATTAAGGGCAGAGAAACAATAAAGTAGGGGGAAAAGGAATACGGAAATTTCATGATATTGATAGGTAGGCATAGAGACAAAGGAAGAAATAAGTACTAATCACACAAGTGGCTGATAATATGGGAAGCCTGCAACACTATTCAATTATTTTTTTGTGTGTGTGGTACTGAGGATTGAACCCAGGGGCATTCTACCTTCGCACTACATCCACGGCCCTTTTTATGTTAGGTTTTGAAACAGGGTCTCGCTAGGTTGCTGGGAGTCTCGCTAAATTGCTGAGACTGGCCTCAAACCTGTGATCCTCCTGTCTTAGCCTCTCAAGTACAGGGATTACAGGCATTCACCACTATGCCTGGCCAATTATCATTTAAAATACATATACATACGAAGCTTCTGAAGTAAAAATATTTATAGCACTTCATTCTAATTAGAGCACAGAGATATCATATATAACTACATTTAAATAGGATTTAAATGAAGAATAAAATGCTAATATTTACTATGTTTTCCCCTTTATAATTCATGAATGGCAATACATCTATTTGATTTATGAATCTGAATCTTTTCTCTATGTTTTGAAGGCTACCAACATCAAATTAGGTGTAAGAACAACAACCTCAAGAAGTTGCTGGGCTCAAGAAGTTAGCTGGGCATGGTGGCACATGCCTGTAATCCCAGTACTTGGGAGGCCGAGACAGGAGGAACACAGGTCTGAAGCCAGCTTTGTCAACTTAGCAAGGCTCTCAGCAACTTAGCGAGACCCTGTTTCCAAATAAAAAATAAAATAGGGCTGGGGATGTAGCTCGGAGGTAGAAGGCCTCCGGGTTCAATCCTTAGCACCACAAAACAAAAACAATACAAAACAAAAATGATACAGATGTTATTAATTTGAAGAAACAATTATCTTGACTTAGTAAAAAATTAAAATACCTGTAAAAGAATACATAAAAAATTCTTCAAATTCCCACTATTATTTCCAGTCAACTTGGGATTCTTACATAAACATAAGGACGTATTTTTTGAATACTTCCTCATATTCTGTGCTAGGTTGTATGGGGTTAGATAGAAAGATGGAAAGTAGACCTGGTATGCCCTCAAAAAGATCATAATTCAAGAGTGTGAAAAACTTGAACACTTGAAAATGTGAGTATTTGAATAACCTTAATGCCATGAGGGATAAAGGAAGTTGGAGGAAACAAGAAAAGTTTAAAGGAGGAAATGGAACTGAAATAAGATTTGAAAGATGGCTAGAGTTGTGAGAGGCAGAAATGGGAGGATGGAGAGGTGAAGACATGTGTGAGGGAGGGACAGTATTCTCATGAAAGGAACAACAGGAGCACAGGCCTGAGGCAGAGAGGGAAGGGGCCCTGGAGGGCAGTATGTAGTAAAGGTTTTTAAGGTAGCTGGAGTTAAGGTATTTAGGAGATATTAGGACGTAATTATGGAAGATCCTGATTGCTAAGTGTGAATGTGATTTGGTAAGCAATGAGGAATCACTGACCTTTTTTTTTTTTTTGTGGTACTGGGGACTGAATCCAGGGGTGTTCTACCTCCGAGCTACACCCTCAGTCCTATTTTTTTTATTCTTTATTTTGAAACAGGGTCTCACTAAGTTGTGGAGGACTTCACTAGGTAGCTGAGGCTAGCCGTGAACCCGGATCCTCCTGTCTTAGCCTCTCAAGTACTGGGATTACGAGCACGCCACCATGCCCGTAATCTGACCATTTTAAAGCATGAAATTACCACAGATTTTATTTTCTTACAACCATATATATTTAAAACATATATATGCTGTACAGTCAACACACACAGGCCTAAATCTTATACACAAGGAGGAACACAGGCCTAAATTCTATTGATGGGGTTGAATCAGAGGAAAGGGAAGAGGGCTTTCATAAAAACAGTAAATATACATATGGCCGGTGAGATGAGGGAACAGGATAGGAGGTATAGGAGCCGAGCTATGGTCATTTGTGTTCCACCAACACAACAGTTTAATAGTTCATTTAACCAAGTGCTGGATTCTTTAACATCTTTCTGAGAGTGAGACTATGGTATTTGTTGATGATTAACTATGGTGAATTATTAGCCTTCATCTGGCTCTCATTTCTATGTCTCACTCTGAATTCCAGCCATCTTTGGCACTATAAGCCAATAAAATTCTTAGACCACAGGAAGGGATTGGGGTTAGGGGGTGTAGTTCAAAGACTCAAAACGTAAGTATCTGCTATATGTTAAGAACCCCTGAGCTAAAGCAACACACCCAATCTGAATTATGGGATAGAAAACACTGCCATTCATAAAAAAATCCAACGGCATTCAAACAGCAACATTATTATAAATGTATGTGACATGTAGGCAAAAGGCTAATTACCTCATGATCATGAGTGGCCTGTCGGGCTGCATCTAAAAATATGAAAGAGTAAGAAAACATTAAGGTCAAAAAGAAAACAATAATAAAACCCAAGTGTATCAATAAAACTACAAAACCTGCTGGTATCTATAGACTCTCACAATGTATGATACTTTCCCTTATGGACTTATTAATTGGTCAGCCAACAAAAGTTAAAGGGAACGCACGACAGAGTACACAGCAAGGCACGAGAGAACAGCAGACACAGTTCTTACCTTTGAGGAGAAAAGGGTGGGAGGGTAGGCAGGAAACACATACCAAAGGCTGTTTGCACAACATTATGTTGTTAGCAGGCCTCATGCCCAAGTGAAAGAAGATGCAATGGCTCAGGCACGACAGATTAGTTGTGGGTGGTGCTCCTTTGGCAGTGTTTCCTGAAGAAGGGGAACTTGAAGCAATACTTGTGAGGGTGTGATGAACAATTTTAACAGAGAATAAAAAACCCACGAAGCCTGAGATTTTGTCTGTTGTGTTCACGGTTGCATCCTTAATGGCTAGAAGAGAGTCTGATATTTAATAGAGGGTGCGCAATAGTTTTGAATGCATGTGTACATGAATGAATGAATGAAGAGGATCACTGGAGGCCAGGAGAGATGGCACATGAAGGGCTTAGAAGCATTAGAGCAAATCAGCTATATTAGTAGACAGACTTGTTTAGAGACTGGAAAATACCTAAACTGGAATTAGGAAATGAAGAGCAGGCAACTAATAGTGGTCTTGGTGCTCAAAGTAAATTGTTGATTCTGAATAGGAAACCCAATAGAAATTTCCAAATGAAAGCAAAGTGATTTCAATCAAAGTCTAAGAGGATGCTTGTTAGTGAATACAAAGTAACACAGAAATGACAGAAACACATCTTTTTTATTTGTCACTCTAACAGTTGGCTTTCTGACATTCCATCATGCACAACAAACTACAAATACACTTAGTTCTGATACCTTGCCTGTGAGATTTGCCTTTCTGACGGTCCTGTGTTTTCCTACTGAAGACCTTGTAGGCCTCGGTCTTCTGATACTGCTCTAGTTCCTTCATGTAACGCTCCTTATCTCTGTCTGCTTCATCAAGGTAGCGCTGGGAAATAAATGTGGAGTTATATTCAAGAAACTGAGAGCTTATATAGGTAAAATATAAATTCGAATGTGGGGTAAGAAAAGCATATAGGGAATATACTCTGAGGGAGAATCAGAAAAGTAGGCATATGAATTGAATAAAATAATTATAAAAAGAAATGAGTGATTTTCACTTTCTAGATTATTTATTGCCTTTTCTAGTTTAATGAAGACAACTTTACTGAGATCACGCTCAGAAAAAATTCATGAAGACAGTGACAGCTATTCCTCTAACCCTACAGAGAGAACGCCATATGGCCAAGAGAATCCTGAGAAGGTCTGAACAGCCACCCAGGAGCACTTAGTCTTCCCAGGGGAAGGAAAGGAGTATTACTTTGTTTCTCTATCTCCAACCCATTTTGAGGGAATGATCTCATACATCAATTGGCCTTTTAAGAGCCAGAGGAGTGGAGCAATAAAGCCAGAGAGACACAAAGAACATAAAAAGAATGACCTCATTCTATGTGCCTAAAAATGGACTACTTTGAGAGAGCTTATATCTACATGCTTTGATTGTTTGGGGCTATTAATTATTTAAACAAAGTTCATTGATTGACTAGGATTATTTTTTTTAATGTCTTGTCATTTTCATTCATCAAATTAGGTATAAGAAAGTATAAAGATATTGCTTCTAAATAAACAAACCAGGGTCAGAAATTATGTTAAAAATGTTGTCCCACACAAAAGCCAGATGTCGGGGACACCCAACCTGCTAAACCCATAATTAAGTACAGTAATAAATTATAAACCATTAGAAAAAAAAAGAAATTTGTACTATTAATAGATATGATACTAATTATTTATTATCATACCAATAATAAACAGGTAAAAGTTGAAAAGAGAATGGTTCTTGCTTAGAGTAGAAAATGTAGGGTAAATATGGGGGCAGTGCTAGAGTTTGAAAATCATCATTTTGCAACCATAATGATAAAGATTATATAAGACAAAAATCATCAATGGACGCTAATATGGAATGGGCTATTTGCATGTTCTTAAAATGTCTCCCCATAACCAGGCATGGTGGCACATGCCTGTAATCCCAGTACTTGGGAGGATGAGACAGGAGGATCGCAGGTTCATGGCCAGCCTCAGCAAATTAGTGAGGCCCTCCACAACTTGGTGCAACCCTATTTCAAAATAAAGAATAAAATAGGGCTGGAAGTGCAGCTCAGAGGTAGAATGCCCGTGGGTTCAATCTCCAGTGCCACAAAGGAAAAAAAAAATTCCCCAAAGACTGCTTATTGATTATAAGGGAGAATGTAAAAACTTTACCAGGTGAAAAAAATTAACATTACTGATATAGAATAGAAGGACACTGTGTGCTTGTATATGTAATATGCCAAGAAGAACGCACCACTGCCTACACAGTATTCTGACCAAGAATGCATAACCCTAATCTACTCATGAGGAAATGTCAGACAAATATAAAATGAGGAATGTTCTGTTAAAAGTAAAAAAAAGGGCGAAGGTGTGGTGTGGGGAGAGGGAGGGACTGTATTCTTAAAAAGTCTTTAAGAGTCAGGCGTTGCGTCGCACGCTTGTAATCCTAGTACTTGGGAGGCTTAGACGGGAGGATCTGGGTTCGCGGCCAGCCTCAGCTACTTAGTGAGGCCCTCCGCAACTTAGTGAGACCCTGTTTCAAAATAAAGAATAAAAAATAGGGCTGGGGGTGTAGCTTGGAGGTAGAATGCCCCTGGGTTTCATCCCCAGTTCCGCAAAATAATTAAATAAATAAATAAAAAGTCTCCAAGTTATAAAGGACAAAGCAAAGCTGTGGAAATATCTCAGTTTAGGAAGCTAAAGAGATTTGACTAAAGACAAAAACTTGACCTTAGACTGGAATCTGTACTGGGGGAATGTTTATAAAGGAATGATGTTACCTCAACATATGAATGGTAGATTATAGTACTGTGTTAATATAAAATTATGAAGTTGATTACTATAGTTATATAAAAGAACATCTCTATTCTTAGAAAACACACACTGAACCAATCAGGGGTAAAGGGACATGATGTATATAACTTACCTTGAAATGATTTAGAAAAAAATTGCGCGTGCATGTGTGTGTGTGCATGCATGTGTGTGTGTGTGTGTGTGTGTGTGTGTGTGTGCATGCGTATGCAAGCATGAAGGCAAATGGAGAAAGAAGATAAACTGTGTTAACAATAGATGAAGCTGCATAAAGGGTATTTGGATGTTATTAGTACTGTTTTTAATGTTTGAAATTTCTGTACTTGAAATTTTGTCAAATAAAAAAATAAATACAACAAAACCAAACACAAAACCCTTATCCCACACAACTAATAGTGGTTATGTCTAGAGGTAACTATTGTTACTTTTGCTTTTTATTTAAACACTTCTGTATTGTCTGAAAAATTTTAAACAATGAGCATACATTAATTTTGAAATAAAGAAAAATAAGAAAAGAATAACCTACCATGTTCAGCCCATGATCCCACTGTTTTGTAAAGCCAAAACAATGAATGATATAAACTGCTTTCTGTTAGCTTGCTACCACAAACACAGAGCTTCAAGTTGTGACTTATTCTGATCTCTTTGAAAATTTTGAATTCAATTAATTCCCATGAGAGTATTTTTCAATTTGGTTTTAGATTGTCTGGAATCCATTTTAAAGAGTGTAAATCATAAAAGAGTTTAAGACATAAAAGAAATACAGATCTTTCAGATACTGGGAAGGGTGGGAACTTTTAACCTAAAGCCAATTCCACAATCACTATCATTACTCTGTTTTAGTGGCATTTTACCCAGCTCATGGCTACCTTGTCCTAAATTCCCCTCCAATCCCTCTAACAAATAGACTCATTTCAGTTTGGCAATAGGGTAATTTCAGTCTTAGAGGACAGAGAATTCAAGCAGTTCTTGCTTTATTTTTCCATAGTAGGTTAAAAATTTTCAGACTCTGAATTAAAGTGGTAAAATTTTTTTTCTGAAACAAAATTTCTGCGAATTGCAGAATTTTATCAAATGATTTTTTCCATTTAAGCCATAACTTTTAATTTTAACTCACTGGAATAGATTATGTTGATAGACTTCTTAATATCGAACCCATTTCCTCCCTCCCTCCCACCCTCATTCACTCCCTTTCTTTCTTTCTTTCTTTCTTATACTGGGGATTTAACTCAGGGGTGTTCTACCTCCGAGCTACACGCCCATTCCTTTTTAGTTTTTATTTTGAAACAAGGTCTCACTAAGTTGCTGAGGCTGTCCTTGAACCTGTGATCCTCCTGTCTCAGCCTCCCAAGTACTGGGATTACAGGCATGTGCCACCACATCAGGGGGGAGTCCTAGAGTCTCTCCTGCTCATAATCCTGTAGCAAACACTGGCAAATTTTTTTTTTTGTGGTACTAGAGATTGAACCCAAGGACATTCTACCTCTGAGCTATACCCCTACAGCAATTTTATTTTTAATTTGGAAACAGGGTCTCACGAAGTTGCGGAGGGCCTCAGGCTGGCCGTGAATCTATAATCCTCCTGTCTCAGCATCCCAAGTACTGGGATTACAAGCGTGCGCCCAGCTGCCCTGGTACAGTTTAGAAATATTTGTCCTGGGTTCAATTTTAAGTACAAAAAAAAAAAAAAACAACCAAAAAACAAATATCACTATGCTAGAAAAAAGAACTATGAAGGACCCTCCTATTCTGGTCTCCTGTGTGCTGTGACAAATTGAAGAATCAACTGTTTATCCTTTCTACTTTTTATTTTTTGTGGTACTGGGGATTGAACCCAGGGGGAGTCTACCTCTGAACTATACCTCCAGCCCTTTTTATTTTTTGTTTTTGAAACAGAGTCTTGATAGGTTGTTTAGAGTCTCACTAAGTTGCTGAGGCTGGTCTTGAATCTGTGATCCTCCTATCTCAGCCTCCCAAGTACTGGGATTATAGGTGTGAGCCACCAGGCCTGGCTCCTTTCTGCTTTTCTGACAAAGTAAGCACAGGATCAGGAATAAGAACAATTACTTGTTGCCGGGCGTGGTGCCACACGCTTGTAATCCCAGTATGTGGGAGGCGGAGACCGGAGGATCCGGGTTCGCGGCCAGCCTCAGCTACTTAGTGAGGCCCTCCATAACTTCGTGAGACCCGGTTTCAAAATAAAGTATAAAAAAATAGGGCTGGAGGGCCAGGGGTGTAGCTCGGAGGTAGAATGCCCCTGGGTTCAATCCCCAGTACCGCCAAAAAAAGAAAAAAAAAAAAGAAGAATTACTTGTTTTTCCTCAGGAGGCAGTTTACTCCATTCATTGCCTAACATCCTCGTGATTTCCGGAAATGGGACTTCTGGTCTCTTTGCTCGAAGCTGTTCTCGACGCTCATTCATGAAGCGAACATATCCTGTAAGGGGGGATTTAGGTGCATTGCTGTCTCGAAGAGGTTTCTTCCTCTTTCTGCCTTTGGACCAACCTCCTCGTTTACTTCTTTGCTATAAAAAAAAAAGGAAAACAATAAACCAAAAACCAAACAACAACAACAATCCTCCAAATAACCCAACAACAACAATAAACACCAACAAACAAAGCAGGACCAGCATTGCATTTTCCTGTGAATAAGGCCCTGGAGATTCAAAACTCTCCAGATGTGTCAGAGGACAGATGGCTACAGTGCTGAGTAAGCAGGATTCCAGATGGTTCACTTACAGACCCGTTTAGGCACCACACCATACTACAAACATTGCAATAAAGGGCTATTTTTGTGGTAATCCCAACAGATGAGAATAAGGGGTGCCATAATCACGAAAGCTTTGGTCTTCATATGCACTTAACGGGTTCTGATTTTGGAGAGGGGAATATTCTTTTTTTCTTTTTTTTCTTTCAGTACTGAGGATTGAATTCAGGGGTGCTTTATAAAGTTGCCCAGGCTGGCCTCGAACTTGCAATCCTCCTGCTTCAGCCTCCCATGTGTTGGGATTACAGAAGTGCATCACTGAGCCTGGCTAGAAGGGAATATTCTAAATGAAAAATGCAGCAGCACACACAGCACTGTGCCAGAGAAGTAGACGACTTCATAGCAGATCAGATCAGAATAATATGTTATCACATGCACTGGGCAAAAGAGATGAGCTGTAGCACAGGGATGAAAAATAATTCATAAAGCCGGGTGTGGTGGCACACGCTTGTCATCCCAGTACTTGGGAGGCTGAGACTGGATCCGGGTTCATGGTCAGCCTCAGCTACTTAGTGAGGTCCTCTGCAACTTAGTGAGACCCTGTTTCAAAATAAAGAATAAAAATAGGGCAGGGGGTGTAGCTCAGAGGTAGAATGCCCCTGGGTTCAATCCCCAGTACCGCAAAAAAAAAAAAAAAAAAATCATGAAGGTATTTTTCATTGATACCACTCAAAATCAGTTTATTTTCCATAGCAAAGAGCAAATAGATTGCTATCTAGGTTTCAGAATTTTTTTTTTTTTTCAGTTCCAGGGATTGAGCCCAGGGACATTCTACCTCCAAGCTACACCCCCAGCCCTATTTTTTATTCTTTATTTTGAAACGGGATCTCACTAAGTTGCGGAGGCCTCATTAAGTAGCTGAGGCTGGCCGCAAACCCGAATCCTCCGGTCTCAGCCTCCCAAGTACTGGGATTACAAGTGTGCGCCACCACGCCTGGCTCCAGAAAAATTTTAATAAGTATAATATATCCAAAATGAAGACTAGTTCTTTGGCTTGATGATTGTTCCTTTAAGATGTATATTTTATAAAGTCAGAGGTCTTTATATATTGAATTATTGGTTAAATCAAAGATTAAATCAGCTTTTAAAAAGCTTAAAGAAAAAGGACTGCAGTACCACTGGTGTTTTACCACAGCCTTTTTTCTTGGTCTTTTAAATGAGACAAGGTACATCATATATCTTTGCTTCATAAATTAACAAATATACATAGTCTAACAGTTAATAATGGTTTGTGGATATAAGAATTCTTATTTCAGAGAAGAGAAAGATAAACCAAAAGGGACAAAAATATCTTAGTATTATTGTAGTACCACACTCCTCCAAATATACATAAAATGGTATAATAATTCACAATTTAGAAAATGGTTTTTGGTATTAATTTTTTGTTTGTTTTTAATAAATCTGGTAACATTAAAGCTACTAAGAGGACTGGGAGTACTGCTGAGGTTTTAGAGCATGTGCTTAGCCTGCCCAAGGCCCTGGGTTTAATCCCTAGCAAACACACACACACACACACACACACACACACACACACACACACACACACGCCTACCTACTAAGGATTTTAAGATGTTTAAGGAGCTTTAAGCATTCATTATAGTCTTTGAGAATGACAACAGGATAGATTAAAAAAAGTTAGTACCAGCTACTCAGGCTAAGACTAGAGGACAGCTTGAGCCCAGGAGACCAGCCTGGGCAATGCAGCAACACTTTATCTGCAAAACAAAACACTTTCCTCCCCTCCCCCAGCCCTCAATCACAATGTAATCAGTAAGGCACACTGAAAGTCTCACTTGGAAATGACAGCCCAAGCTTGGTGAGCAGAGTGGGGTCCTGAACAGAGCATGTGGACTTCTCATTAATTACTTATTTAATTAACCAGTCACTCATTCAATAAACATCTGTTGAGCATTTGAGGTAACTGTAGTTTCTTCAGCTGGGAAAAAAAATCTGCCATTAAAACCATTATTAAAACCATTTATGTAAAATCAGAAATATGGAACAGAAAATTTTGCAGGTCTAAGTCCAAGAAGCTAGATAATGAACACCTCCATCAGCACCTCCTTTGTGACTGCTTCTTTGGAAGCTTCAGAGCACAGTGATGGGGAGACTTCCGCTTACCTCTTCTTCGTGCCTCTGTTCACTGCCATCTGCGGCATTTGAAGACTCATTCTGAAGCAACTGACCTTGGGAGAGGTCCTCCACAAACTCTGGATTGTTGGTGGATGATGTGGCTCCACTGCCATATGGAACCTCCTGGTGCACTAACCTGAATAGCAGGCAGAGGTGCAAAAGTTCAGTGTCAACAGCATCCAAAACTTCTCTCTTATTTACCAAGGTTCAAGACAGATTTCCCTGCCAGCAAAGCACATGTCCGTACTTGAATTAATTCCCCCACTACAATCTGTGTAAATGTAGACAATGTCTCTATAGAAGTTACAC
Organism: Glis glis; assembly: GCA_004027185.1. Taxonomy (NCBI): domain Eukaryota; kingdom Metazoa; phylum Chordata; class Mammalia; order Rodentia; family Gliridae; genus Glis; species Glis glis. Next base: position 16,130 of record PVJS01010720.1, on the reverse strand, counting down.
AGGGTATTAACAACAACAACAACAACAACAACAAAAACCTGTTTCAGGGTGTGATTGAACCAGGACGGTTCCATGAAGATTCCTACCATAAACAACTGCAATCTCTTTCTCCCCCAAACAACTGCTCCTCTCAATATAGACTTCATGTTTAGCTCTGAGGATGCAACAGAGCCTGCATTTCACATGCTACCTCTCATGTATCCCCCATGTGAAGAGAAATACTATTAATGGACTAGAAGAACAGGAATGGGAGCTGTAGAGGCAGTTTGCCCTTCTCACAAGGGAGAGTTCTTAAAAGGCATAAGAAATAACTCTTATAGTACCTAACATAGGCTATTTCTTTTTGGACTATAGTGTTTACTTGATAACTAGATCATCCAAGAAAAATATTATCAAGTTCAGTAAATTCAAGTATTTTTCCCCCCTAGCTGTGCTGGGGATTGAACCCAAGATTTCATATGTGCCAGGCAAGCACTCTAATACTAAACTACACCCCCAGCCCCAAGTATAAATGTTAATAAATTGGGTACATATACTTCACAGCTTCCACTAATCTATTCCAGATGAGGTAGCAAACCAGGTTTCATCCTTCTGAGAAGTGGACAGGTGATGGCAGGGTCTTAGACTGATGTATCCTATCACATGTGGATAAAGGGATGGAAGAAAAGACAACACATGTGTTAGGGAGTTTTTTGTTCCCTCAAATACTAGGATTGAACCCAATGGTGTTTTACCACTGAGCTAAATCACCAGACATTTTTTCTTTTCTTTTTTTGTGTGTGGTACTGGGGATTGAACCCAGAGGCATTGTACCTCTGAGCTACAACCCCAGTTCTTTTTTATTCTTTATTTTGAAACAGGGTCTTACTAAGTTGTGGAGGACCTCACTAAATTGCCGAGGCTAGCCACGAACCTGCGATCCTCCCGTCTCAGCCTCCCAAATACTGGGATTAAAAGAGTATGCCATCATGCCTGCTTCCCTATTTTATTTTTTATTTTGAAACAGGGTCTTGCTAAATTTCTGAAGGCCTTGCTAAGTTGTTGAGGCTGTCCTCAAACCTACAATCTTCTTGTCTCAGACTTCCAAGTATTGGGATTATAGGCGTGGGCCACCACACCTGGCCCCAGACTATTTTACTTTTTTTGTGTGTGGCACTGGGGATTGAACTCAGGGGCATTCTACCTCCGAGCTACACTCCCAGCCCTATTTTACTTTTATTTAGAAATAGGGTCTCACTAGGTTGCTGAGTCTCTCACTATTTGCTGAGGCTGTCCGTGAACCTCTGATTCTCCTGTCTCAGCCTCCCAAGTACTGAGATTACAAGCATGTGCCACCACACCTGGCTTTTACTTTTTATTTTGAGGCAGGGTCTCAATAAGTTGCTCACACTGGCCTCGAATTTGTGATTTTCCTGCCTTAGCCTCTTGGATAGCTGGGATTACAGGTGTATGTCACCATGGCTTGTGGGAGTTACTTTTTTGAAGGTGAGGACTGGAAAGGTAAGAGGGTCAGGAAGATGGACAACACAGTAAAATTCAGTTATTATTCTGAAAGAATGCATCCTACATAGGGTTATACTCAATAATTACAATGCAATATAAGTACTAAAGTAGAGGTTTGGAAAAATGTCATAGAGGTATAATAGAGGGTGTGATGAATTTTATGTATATGTAGAGGATGTTAAGGAAGATTTCACAGACAAGGTCTTGAAAGATGAATAGGTATTCATCAAGTAAACATCATCATTCCAGGCAGAAAGAATAGGATCTAACAGAAGAAAAGGAGATGAGAGATCTATCAGGAAGGTATGCAGTAGACTAAATAAGAGATAGAGATGAGGGGGATGGAGAGTAGGAGAGAAAGTTGAGATACACAAGGGATAGAATGGAGTGAATTTAATGATTAACTGAATTTAAATAGGGAAAAGTAAAAAGTAAAAAGTAAAAGTCAGAGGTAATTCTGAAGCCGGGCGTGATGGTACATACCTGTAATCCCAGTACTTGGGAGGCTGAGACAGGAGGATCAAAGGTTTGAGGCCAGCGTCAGCAACTTAGTGAGACTGTTTCAAAATAAAAAATAAAAAAGTAAAAAAATAAAAAGGGCTGGGGGTATAGCTCCAAGGAAGAACACCCCTGGGTTGAATCTCCAGTACCAAAGGAAAAAAAAAAGGTAATTCTGAAGTTTCTAATTGGTGATTATGTACTTAATACCAACCAAGAAAAGAATAGAGTATGTGTGTAGGTGGGGAGAGAGAGAGAGGGAGAGACAGATATATGATAAATGGTAAGTCTGAAATGCTTATAGCAAGCCGGGCGTGGTGGTACATGCTTGTAATCCCAGTACTTGGGAGGCTGAGACCGGAGGATCTGGGTTTGCGGCCAGCCTCAGCTACTTAGTGAGGCCCTCTGCAACTTAGCGAGACCCTGTTTCAAAATGAAGAATAAAAAAAAATAGAGCTGGGGGTGTAGCTTGGAGGTAGAATGCCCTGGGTTCAATCCCCAGTACCGCCCCCCCAAAAAAAAGAAAAAAAAAAAGAAATGCTTATAGCATAATTAAGTGGAGATGTCCCACAGACAACTAGAAACATACTCTGAGAGACAGAACTCAAGAAATGGCATGAGAAGCCAGGCGTGGTGGTGCAGGCCTGTAATTTCAGTACTTAGAAGGCTGACACAGGAGGATTGCAGGTTTGCAGCCAGTCTCAGCAACTTAGGCCCTATGCAACTTAGTGAGACCCTGTTTCAAAATAAAAAATAAAATAGGGCTGGGGATGTAGCTCAGAGGTAGAATGCTAGATATTCTCCAGGAAGACAGAAGAAAAGTCAGGATAGAACATGGATGGAATGGTATCATTTTAGGAGCGAGTGTTAGAAAAGCTGGGAAAGGAGATTGCAGAGGGCATTAAGAGAATTAGGAAGGGCCGGGCGTGGTGGCGCACGCTTGTAATCCCAGTACTTTGGGAGGCAGAGACCCGAGGATCCTGGTTCACAGTCAGCCTCAGCTCTCTCTCTCTCTCTGTCTCTCTCTCTGTCTCTCTCTCTGTCTCTCTCTCTCCCTCTCTCTACTTAGTGAGGCCTTTCGCAACTTCATGAGACCCGGTTTCAAAATAAAGTATAAAAAATAGGGCCGGGGGTGTAGCGCGGAGGTAGAACGCCCCTGGGTTCAATCCCTGGTACAGCAAAAAAAAAAAAAAAAAACAAAAACCACACACACACAAAAAAAAGAGAATTAGGAGAATACCATTGCAGGGGCAAGGCAAGAAGACTTTAAAGAAGAGGAGATATTAACCAAGTAAAAAGCTGAATATTGCCGGGAGTGATGGCACATGCCTATAATCCCAGTACTTGGGAAGCTGAGACAGGAGGATTGCAGGTTCGAGATCAGCCACAGTAAATTAGACTTTCAGCAACCTAGTGAGACCCTGTTTCAAAATTAAAATAAGCCGGGCATGGTGGCGCACGCTTGTAATCCCAGTACTTTGGGAAGCGGAGACCAGAGGATCCAGGTTCGCGGCCAGCCTCAGCTCTCTCTCTCTCTCTCTCTCTCTCTACCTAGTGAGGCCCTCCGCAACTTCGTGAGACCCGGTTTCAAAATAAAGTATAAAAAAATAGGGCCGGGGGTGTAGTGCGGAGGTAGAATGCCCCTGGGTTCAATCCCCGGTACCGCAAAATAAATAAATAAATAAATAAAGGCCCGTGGGTATAGTTCAGAGGTAGAATGCCCCTGGGTTCAATCCCCAGTACAACAACAAACAAAAGAAAAGAAAAAAGCTGCACATATCAAATAGGATATGCTAAAAAGATTTCTGCTAAATTTGAAGATCTGAAGGTCACTGGTAATTTTAGTTTATCATAGTTTTGTGAGACTAAATATCAGATTACAGTGGATGGAGAAATGAACAAAGGCAGATGCAGACTACTGAAAATGAAAGTTATACTTTTCTGATCCTTTCTAGGAAACATACTATATGATTTTAGGCAGGAGATTCCTAGATTTTTGAGGACCTTAAGAAAAAAAAAAAGAGTATGTAAAAGAAGCTATGAATTCAATGCCAATCATGTTCTCTGAAATGAAGTGCCACCAGTGATCCAATTTGATCTTGGCAGCGTTATTTTGCAAACATTTCAATCATTTTGGATGTCTTAGGAAACTGGTTCTTTCACTGTCATTCTCATTTCAACTGTGGCATCAATTTTTAAGTTACTAACTTTCATACATTCTTCTTTTAGTAAAATATGAAGACTAAGTTTGGGAAAGACTGCCAATCTCGTGAATTTCCAATCGAGCGGACAGGAATCAGAAGGGAGTGGTCAAGCGTGTCCAATGTCTTTGTTACCATGAATGGTCCATGCTTCTACCTAAAGCCAATACCCTTCTGTTTACACCCCCATCTCACATCCTCTTGCCTACTCAAGGACAAGTTTTTCATAATTCTGTCCTCTCTGGCATCACCAATTCTTTCCTTGATACAGAAATAGCCTAATTGGCAGACAAATGTGATATTATTAGTCTTATCTTAAAGCAAAGCAAAACAAAACAAAACAAAACAAAACACTCCATCCTACTTCTAGTTAAGTTCCTCATTTTTTTCCTTTCCAATTCCTGGAAAGAATTATTTATACTTACTGATTCCAATTTCTCTCTCTCTCTCTCTCTCTGTGGTACTGGGAATTGAACCCAGGGGTACTCTACCACTGAGCTACATCCCCAGTCCTTTTAATTTTTTATTTTGAAACAGTCTTGCTAAGTTGCTGTGTACTGGCCTTGAACTTTTGAGCCTCCTGTCTTGGCTTCCCAAGAACTGAGATTACAGGCATGCACCACTGCTGCCTGGCTTTCCTAACTCAAGATTTTCTAAATCAGAATTTGCATTTTAATGAGGTCTCTATGTAATTCATATGCACCTATGTAGCTTCCTAGTGCACCTCTCCCAGTACAATCTAGTCTAGTCACACTGGCCTCCTGGATATTTCTACAAGACAGAAATATCCCTACCTCAGGGCGTTGGCACCAACTACTCCCCCTGCCTAGGACAGTCTTCCCTCATTAACTGCGTGCTAGTTACATTACTTTCTTAGGGTGATTATTCAAGTCACTTTCTCATTAAATGCTTTTGGGGCCACTGTCTAAAACTGTACCCTCCAACTTCTCCCAATCTTTCTTCAACACTTTCTTTTTAATCAATAGTTCTTATCAACATAGAATGTATTTTATTTATTTATTCTGTTTAGTGTTTGACTTCCCTAGTAGAATTTGAACTCTAAAATTTAAGGCTAGCTGGGATTGTCTGTTCTGATAATGGCTGTAGATCTAATGCCTAGATCACTGTCTGGCACATAGACAATCTGAAAATCTTTACTGAATGAACAGGATTTAGTAATTAGACAGCCTTTAGAAAAGTCTTGGAGAGCCAGGCATAGTGGCATGCACATATAATCCCAGTACTTGGGAGGCTGAGGCAGGAGGATCGCAGGTTCGAGGCTAGCCTCAGCAATTTAGTAAGGCCCTCAGCAACTTAGTGAGAACCAGTTTCAAAATAAAAAATAAAACAGGGCTGGGGATGTAGCTCAGTGGTAGAATGCTTTCGGGTTCAATCCCCAGTAAAAAAACACACACACACACACACACACACACACACACACACACACCAAAAAAAAAAAAAAGAAGAGGATAAAAGTCTTGGAGAACAGTTTCACCTGAGTAGTGAGGTTAAAAGGCAGATATTAATGAGGTGAGAAATGAATGTGAGGGAAGGAAACAATTACAGAGTATAACCTATTTTTTAAAGAGTTCTAAAGAATATTAAAATAATTCATCTTAGGGATTAGCTAGCACTTTAATCTATTAGTGAATATACATCCTCTTTGGCAAACAACTTTTAAATATCTAGAAAAGATAAAATTCAAGTGGAACAGAGATTATTCAGTAGGATTATTACTCCTATTAGCTCTTTTTTATATCCCTTTATTTATTTGTCCAAGGATCCCACAGAAAGGAGATGGGGGAGGGGGAAATAAAGGTGCAGAAAGCAGGTAAAGCCCCTGTGCATCTTGAATTAAAGAACTGTACTAAAGGCTGGGGATGTAGCTCAGTGGTGGAGCACTAGCCTAGCATGTGGGAAGCCCTGGGTTCAATCTCAGTACTGAAAAGGAAAAAAAATATCTGACCTCTGAGAAAAAACTATTTTAATAACTGTGGCAATTTGAGCAGAAAATGCTTTTGTTTCTTAGAGAGCTCTATAGCAGGTATTTCCTTAATGGTGACTGTATAATTTTCTTAACTGAGAGTCAGGATCCTCATATTTTTGTACCAGTTCACAGGAACCAGAGCACTGCAAAAGACAGCTTGAAGTGATTTACAAAGCCGTTTACAAGGCTCTCACTCTCTTTGAAAAGCACAACAATGCACCTTCTATTCTTATGATATAAAACTGCCTCTTTAGCATCTTGTACTTTGTCAGCTTTGTGTTGAAGCCTATGCAGAAACCCAATGTCCCAAAGCAGCTACTTACCCAGTTGTAGCCAGATCATTACTCTCCTTGGAGCCATCTTCGTCTGCAAAAATGGGGGGCAGGGTGGAACCAGTCATCAAACTTTCCATCTTCCTGAAAGAAAGGGAGAATAAAAAGAAAATTAATGGCTTAATTACTTCTAGTTCAAGTTCCACTAATTTAAGAGCCAGCCTTCCTTATCACATCAGTAGCAGAATAGAAACTGACCTAAATATTTATTTTCCTGACTTGAACACATCAATTTCAACTCTATGGTTAATGAATTTTAACTCTGGTCTTATCCACTGGCCAGACTAAAAACAAATTAAATTTTAACAACTGGGACATGGTTTGGAAAATTCCTTTTTATTCATCCAGAATATCTTCAAAAGTACTCTTCATTTCCTGCAGAAATTGTTAAGCAGAGTAACTCAGAAGCACTGCAACCCTGAGCGAGGTATTTAACCTCATGAGCTACAATTTCACCATTTTAGACACTGACAAAATTGCTGACTTAACCTACAGGGTTATTGAGAGGGATTAAACTGAAAGTGCTTCATAGCCAGAGAAAGGCTAAGATGCTAAGTGCTTTGACTATTATTATATAAAGAAAGTATTGTCATTACAGTATTACCAGTTCTCAGTCCCACATGAATCATACTTAGATTAAATGATGACAAACTGAGCCCTCCAAAAGGAAATAATGCAAAGGAAGTGGAGGATGGAAGGCATACTAATGTGGTTCTGAGTCAAAGAAACCACACTTCCAGGTCAGAAATATGCTCCACTCCACTACCATAACCAACAGCAGAAATAGCATGCACCTGGGTATAGGAAACAGCTAAGTTTAATTGAAGAAAACAAATAAATCACAAGAACTTGAGGTTATCAGACCGAAAGGAGAAAAGGACAAAGTGACAAAGAGAGTAATTTTATTTAGCATATCACTACAAAAGCAAGATTTTTTTCCTTTCAAGGCTTACCACGAAGGGCTTCACCTCATATAGCTAAAAGCAGCAGCCTCCCATTCATTATGAAAGTGATATTCAAGCAAAACATTCAGTAGTGACCCCAAGCATCAGCCACTTAAATGGAACTGCAAACCACTCAAGAAAACAAGGCCTCAATCAACTGGGAGAATTGAGAAACAAATTATGAGAATTCATTTAGGAGCTCCCTCAGCAGTTCTTTTAGGTGCTGCGGCTAAGGAGACCCAGTGAAATGGCAATTAAAGGAAAGCGTAGCAGCCAGAGCTGAGCTGGGATCCATCCCACTCCGGAAATACGAAGCAAATGCAGATGACACGACACCACACTCTTGATGTCCAACAGAGTGACTTATTTCCCAAATGCTAACACTGATGCATGCCTGACTGCCTGCCTGCCTGCCTCCCTCCCTTCCTTCCTTCCTTCTTTCCTTCCTTCCTTACTTTCTCCTTCCTTCCTATTGAACCCAGGAGTACCTCTGAGCTACACCCTCAGCCCTACTTCATTTCTATTTTTGTTTTTGTGGTACTGGGGATTGAACCCAGGGGCATTCTATCTCTGAGCTACACCCCCAGCCACCCCCTCCTTTTTTTTGAAACAGAGTCTTGCTAAGTTGCTGAGGCTGGCCTCGAACTTATGATATTCCTCTTTCAGTCTCTCAAGTACTGGGATTATAGGCACGTGCCACCACGCCTGGCTTATTTTTTTATTTTGAAACACGGTCTTGCTAAATTGCTGAGGCTAGCCTTCGATCTGCAACCCTCCTGTCTCAGCCTCCCAAATACTGGGATTATAGGCATGTGCCACCATGCCTGGCTTATTTTCTATTTTGAAACAGGCCTCGCTAAATTGCTGAGGCTGGCCTCCAACCAGCGATCCTCCTATCTCAGCCTCCTAAATACTTGGATTACACCTGTGCACCACACTTGGCTTGATGTTTTATTTCTTATTCTTGCTATTTTCACTTCTAAATTTACTATTTAGCAGACGAAGTTCCATAAATAGTTTAATGTGACAAAGAAGAATCTTTGTACATATCTTATTATAGTGGGTAGAACCTGAAAGGCAGAGAGACACTTCCCATTCAGCCAGTGGGTAAGTTTATTCCACGTGTAGGGATGCTTGCAAACCATTTCAGTTCCTTCAGGAGAGTGTTTACAAGTGGAATGACTCTAACAAATACCACAGAATTACAGTCCACATGTTTTTCTAGAATGATCCTGACTCAAGTGTTAATTCACATTATACTAGACAGACGAGAGCCTGGACTTTTGGGGATGTTGATATTACCTTAAGCCAGTGCCAATGTTCATTTTACTAAAATAAAGCTATCAGTTAGATATCATACAGTCTAGCTACACTGAGGAAACATTCAAACAGCCAGGTATATAATACTTAAAAACTTGAAAAGGACCCAGTTGACTGATTTCTTTCTAAAAGCATCCCTTGAAGCCACTGGCTTTTCAAGAACCTCAAAATTCAGCATTTGAAGCTCTTGGCATTGTTCCCACACCTCATAAGTAGATATATTATCTGGTGGGGACAAATGAAGTGTCTTTTTACTCACTATTCCAACATGACCCTGTTAGGAATATTCCCCAGATAACTTTAGTCATTTTTGAAATGTGGGGAGGCAGCTGGATAACACAACCTTAACAACATATAAACAGATCGTATAAACAAAGGAAGTTCAGAGAACACACATTTCTTCTCTTTATCCCCTCTCTCTTAAGTTTGTTTTACTCAAACCCATATGGCTTCAGATATTTTCTCAGTGTTACTGAGTAGTCAGGCCCCTAAGAAATGAGGTGAAGGGGCCAAGATAAACAAAAGAAGGAAATGAAGGAAAGTCCAGTGAAACCCAGAGTCCTCTAAAAGTAGTCCAGTAAGTTGGAAAACAAAATGATTCCCAAGAATATGGCTTGGACCCTGCAAAAATGTGCTTTCATTTGGTCCTTGAGGAGGTGATTCAAACTGAATCACGGCTGCTAAGCCACTGAATGCCAAAAGATCTTCAAGTGCAGCATCTGTGCCTGATAATGTCCCAGTACAGAGGTCACACTGAACTTTGAAATCCTATGCTAAACATTTAACCAGTGCAACAAATGCTGCTCTGGAAGGGGAAAGAAGAGAAATTTGAACAAAGGCAAAGCAGTATGTTTCCTTCTTCACTGCACTTTACATAACTAGGTCTAGCATGCAGATGTTTCCTTGCAGAGGGGCCTTATCCAGTAAAGCTTTCTACCTGTAGGCTTCAAAAATGTTATTACCTTGGGACTTACACTCTGAACTAGGGTCTGAACCTCAGCTTTGGAAATCCAAAAATTCCCCATAACACTGACCACTCATTGAAAAAAAAGAAGTAAAATATAACATACGGACAATTTATTTTAATAATGATTATCATAATTATAATGAGAATTATATTAAGCATACTTATTGACCAATAAATACTTTATCTCCCTGGGAAGCCAAATTATAATTAGAACATTGGTCAATATAGGGCCAGAACAAAGAAAATTCAGTGGAGATTGTTCTAGTAACTTTTCCTAACAAAAGAGATGATGAGTGTTGGGTGCAGTGGCACATGCCTGTAATCCTAGTACTTGGAAAGCTGAGACAGGAGGATCATAGGTTTGAGACCAACCTCAGCGACTTGGCAAGGACCTCTGCCACTTAGTGAGACCTAGTTTCAAAATAAAAAATAAAATAGGGCTGGGGATGTAGCTCAGAGGTAGAATGCTCCTGAGTTCAATCCCTAGTACTAAAAACAAAACAAAACAAAATAAAACAAAAGGGATGATGATCTCACCAATGAGACTATGTTATTCCAAATGTGTTGGATGGTGCGGGAAGCATAATTTGTACTTCTGTTTCTGGGGCTGGCTCTTTTCAAGTTCCCTTTCTTTACTTCACACATGTTAATCCCGCGTCATGAGGTCCTCTCAGGGAGATGCAGCATACTCCTTCCCTCCCTCCTTGCCAGTCTATACTGCAGAGTTGAGAGGTGGGATTCTGCTCTCCTCATTTTCCATACTACAATTCTATGTGCATAATGCCTGGGTTCCTTTAAAAATCAGGTCACTTGGTTATATCAACCTCAAATTCAAAAACCTCTGACCAATTCTGTCATTTTAGTTATCTAAATTCTCCTATCACAACTGACCTTTAATCACAAAAATTTCTCACTGACCCTTTGCTTTTCCTTTCCCTGGCCAGCTAGGATTCCATGGCCACATTTCAAATGTTCTTTTGCCAGCATACACACACTCTCTCTCTCTCTTTTTTTCTTTTCTGTGGTACTGGGGATTGAACCCAGGGCACTTTGTCACTGAGCTTTATCCCGGGCCATTTTCACTTTTTATTTTGAGACAGGGCCTTGCTAAGTTGCCCAGGTTGGCCTGGAACTTGCCATCCTCCTCAGCCTCCTGAGTAGTTGGGATTACAGCTGTGCAACCGTACCTGGCTTGCCAACACTCTTAACTCCCTTGCCTTGCCATCTTTCCATACAAGAGATGCAGACTGACTATAAATTTTGGCTCAAGATGGAGGAGAAATATCATAAAATAAAATAAAAGGTGCTATTATAAATTTATGGGTTCTAACTACAACTAGGCTCTCTAGGCTCTCAGTAATCTTTCCACATGTTCTTAGGATTTCCCAACTGCCAACATTCTACAACCCAGCTCACACCTAACTCACCCAAAGCTAACAATTCAGGCTAATCTTCTCACACTCCCCAAGTTACACCAAGTGGCATTCCAAATTGCTTATTATATATGTGTGTGCATGTGTGTATCTGCAGATTCAACCAAATGCAGATACAAAATATTTGGAAAAAATTGCCTCTACTGAACACGTACAGACTTTTTTTTGGTCATTATTCTCTAAACAACTATATAGCAACCATTTACATACCATTTACATTGTATTAGGTATTATAAGTAATCTAAAGATGATTTACAGTATATGGGATATATGTAGGCTACATGCATATACTACACCACTTAATATAAGGGACTTGTGCATCTCTAGATTTTGGTATCTACGGGGGAGTCTTAGAAGCAATCCCCCAGGGATACCAGGGGATAACTATAATTCATATATCATAAAATTTACTACTTTTTTGTGGTACTGGGGATTGAATCCTGGGGCATTGTACCTCTGAGCTTAGCCCCCAGCCCTATTTTATTTTTTGTTTGAACCAGGGTCTCGCTACGCTGCTGAGGCTGTCCTAGAAACTGCGATCCTCCTATCACAACCTCCCAAGTATGGGGAATACTGGTTTGTGCCACCATGCCCAGCTAATTTTTCTGCTTTAAAGTGTATTGCTTGGCTGGGCGTTGTGGTGCACACTTGTAATCCTAGTACTTGTGAGGCTGCGATCAGAGGATCCGGGTTAGTGGCTAGCCTCAGCTACTTAGTGAGGCCCTCTTCAACTTAGTGAGACCCTGTTTCAAAATAAAGAACAAAAAATAGGCTGGAGGTGTAGCTTGGAGGTAGAATGCCCCTAGGTTCAATCCCCAGTGCCGCAAAAGAAAAAAAAAAAAAGCGTATCGCCTGGCAGGGTGTGGTGGCGCATGCCTGTAATCCCAGTACTTGGGAGGCTGAGACAGGAGGATCGGCAGGTTTGAAACCAGCCTCAGCAACTCAGTGAGACTTGCATCAACTTACCGAGACTGTTTCCAAATAAAAAATAAAATAAGGCTGGGGGTGTAGCTTGGAGATAGAATGCCACTGGGTTCAATCCCAAGTAAAAACACACACACACACACACACACACACACACACACACACACACGTTTGGTTGCTTTTAGTATATTCACAAGGTTGTCCAACCAACTCAATCAATTTTAGAACATTTCTGTCACCCCAAAGAGAAACTTGATAGCCAAACTTGATAGCAGTTTGTCAATCCCCATTTTCTTTTCTTCCTAGTCCTGCACAACCATAATCTACTTTCTGACTTTACGAATTTACGTATTCCTGACACTTCATATACAGTCCATGGAATCGTACAGAAGTGGCTCTCTGTGTCTGGCTACTTTCACTTAGTGTATAGTTTTCAGGGTTCATCACATTGTGGCATGTATCAGTACTTCATTCCTTTTTAGGGTCGAATACCATTCACCAGTTGATGGGCTTAGGTTGTTTCTATTTCTTGGCTATTGAGAACGGTGCTGCTTGTGAACATTCATGTATAAATTTTTATGCTGATGTGTTTTCATTTCCATAGGGTATATACCTAGGAGTAGAACTGCTGGAACACAAGGTAACGCCATGTTTAACATTTTGAGGAATAGCCAAACTGTTTCCCAAAGCACCTGCATCGTTTTACATTCTCGCTAGCCATGTAGTATGATTCCAGTTCCTCCGTGTCCTCACCACACGTGTTACTTTCATCTTTCCCACTCTAGCCACCTTGGAGACGAGAAGCGGCATTTCATTGTGGTTTTGCTTTGCATTTCCCTAATGAGTAATGATGCTGAGGATCTTTTCATACACACATTGGCCATTTGTATAGTGTTATCTTTTTTATGAGAACTGTCCATTCAAATCCTTTGCCCATTTTCATTTTTTTTCCGGTACTGGGGATTGAACCCTGGGGCATTCTACCTCTGAGCTATACCCCCAGCCCTATTTTTTATTCTTTATTTTGAAACAGGGTCTCACTAAGTTGCGGAGGGCCAGACTAAGTAACTGAGGCTGGCCGTGAACCTGAGATCCAACTGTCTCAGCTTCCCAAGTATTCGGATTACAAGGGTGCGCCACCACACCCGGCCTTTGCCCATTTTTAAATTGGGTTAACTGTATTAGTGATGACTCATAAGAGTTCTTTTATATTCTGATACTAGACCCTTCTTAGATATATTATTTACAAATAATTTCTCCCATCTTCTGGGTTGTCATTTTATTTTCTTGAAGTGCCCTATGAAGCACCAAAACTTAAAATTTTGAAGCACAATTAATTTTTTCCCCTTTGGTTGCATGTGCTTTAGGTATCATATGCAAGAAAACATTACCTTACCCAAGGTGTGAAGGTTTACTCCTATGTGTTCTTCTAAGAGTTTTATGCTTTCAGCTCTTCCACTTATGTCTTTGATCTATTTTGAATAAATTTTTGTATATGATGTGACGTAGGGGTCCATATTCATTCTTTTGCATGTGGATATCAGGTTGTCCCAGGATTTGTTGAAAAAGACTGTTTGTTTTTGTGGTACTGGGGATTGAGCCCAGGGGCATTCTGCTTCTGAGTTGTACCCTCAGCCTTATTTTCATTTTTATTGTGAAACAGGGTCTCACTAAATTGAGGAAGGCCTTGCTATATTGCTGAGGTTGGCCTCGAACCTGCAATCCTCCTGTCTTGGCCTCCCAAGTACTGGGATTACAAGCCTGTACCACCACACCTGGCTGAAAAGACTATTTTTTCCTTATTAAATTATTTTGGCATCCCTAAATTGTTTTCAACTTAAAAATACACCATATTCTCTCACCTTTACATCCTCCAAATGCCATTTGGTATCTCTGGCTGAGACACTTCTTTAGTACCCCAATTCTTTTTGTCCTGGCTAAGTTCTTACTCATCCTCCAGGTCTCACCTTAGATATGTCTTCTTTCAGGATGTCTTCTTGGATCAGTCAAGAATGTATCAGGTAAGTCTCTTAAGCACTCCTAGAGCATCCCATACTGAATCCCCATCATAATATCTGACTGTCTGAGGTACAGCCTTGTTTACCTTTTAATTTCTCCCACCCTGGTTTTGAGCATCTCACTGGTATTTATGAAGTATATATCTTTTGAACAAATACAGCTATGGATAGACTTTTTTTTTTGCGGTACTGGAGATTAAACCCAGGGGCATTCTACCTCCAAGCTACACCCCCAGCCCTATTTTTTATTCTTTATTTTGAAACAGGGCCTCACTAAGTAGCTGAGGCTGGCCACAAACATGGATCCTCTGGTCTCAGCCTCCCAAGTACTGGGATTACAAGCGTGTGCTACCACGCCCAGCTTGGATAGACTTTAAAGTCATATCTTTATCCCTCAACTGAAGGAAGCTTCCCAGTTACTCAATTATTATTTATTGCTCCGGCAAGTGTTTTTTACAGATGGTCAATTTTACTCACTATGCATCTTTTTTTTTTTTGTGGTACCGGGGATTGAACGCAGGGGCGTTCTACCTCCGCGCTATACCCCCGGCCCTATTTTTTTATGCTTTATTTTTGAAACCGGGTCTCACGAAGTTGCGGAGGGCCTCACTAGGGAGAGAGAGAGAGAGAGAGAGAGAGAGAGAGAGGGGGAGAGAGAGATCGCATGCGTATGCGCGCTGAGGTTGGCCGCGAACCTGGATCCTCCGGTCTCCGCCTCCCAAAGTACTGGGATTACAAGCGTGTGCCACCATGCCCGGCCTACTCACTATGCATCTTTTAATTGGAGAGCTCTAAATTTTGAGAACTTTCAGTGTATTTTCTTTTTCTTGGTACTGGAAGTTGAACCCAGAGGCATTCTACCTTCGAGCTATACCCCCAACCCTATTTTATATTTTACTTTGAAACAGGGTCTTGCTAAGTTGCTGAGGCTAGCCTCAAATCTGTGATCCTCCTGTCTCAGCTTCTCAAGTACTAGGATTAGAGGCATGGGCCAGCCTCAGTGTATTTTCTAAGTGTATTGTCTATATGCTTTCTCTTTCATTACTTGTAAGGAGACTGTCTTAAAAATGGAGCTGGGTGTGGTGTTCATATCAACTTTAGTGAACATGGCCGACTAATATAAATTCTGTACTAGAATTTTCAACTTTCCATTTATGCTAGATATTCATGTCTGAACATTTCATCTCAACATCAGTTTTGCTCAAGATTTACTCAAGTGACTTCAACCTTGTACCCAGTAAACAAAGGAAAACTAACAAATGTGCCTGCTTACTCACCCACTCAAACAATTACTGTGCATCAAACAAATGCCAGGTACTGTACTAGGGCTGAAGAATTAGATATGGTGTCCATATGGATCCTGCTTTCAAGGTGTAATTTACTTCCAGCAGATGGAAATTTCCCCCAACCCACACACAAAGAAATAATCAGGGCCATGAGAATAGCTCAGTGGTAGAGCATTGCCTACTATGTGCAAGGCCCTGGGTTGATCCCCAGCACTGCAAAACAAACAAACAAAACTATGAAGTCACTTGAGTAACTAATTTTTAAGAGCTTTAATGAAAAGAAGTAGACAACATGCAAGAAAATATGATAAGGTAAGCAGATAAGTGGAAGTTCTAGGAAAGAATAAAGAAGTGCTAGAGATAAAAACTCAGTGAGACCCTATTTGAAAATTAAAAAAATAAGGTCTGGGAGTATAGCTCAGATGTTCAATCCCCAGTACTACCCCACCCCAAAAACACACACAAAGAAGGAAGGAAGTCAGGTGTGGTGGCATAGTCCTGTAATCCTAGTACTTGGGAGGCTGAGGTAGGAGGATTGCTGATTCACAGCTAGCCTTGGAAACTTAGTGAGGCTATCTACAACTTAGTGAGACCCTGTTTCCAAATATAAAATAAAAAAGTAGGGCTGGGGGTATAGCTCAGAGGAAGAATGACCCTGGGTTCAATCCCCAGTACCATACACACACACACACACACACACACACACACACACACACA
>PVJS01010719.1:32479-47534 GCA_004027185.1 Glis glis | reverse complement strand
GAGGAAGAGGAGGAGGAGGAGGAGGAGGAGGAGGAGGAGGAATCCACAACTAGGGAGAGAGACGATGAGAGGGAGAGGAAGAGGCAGAGGACTCTTATCCAGGACAGCCTTGCTGACAATTTTGGGTGAAGCATGGGGCGCTGGAAGGCTTTGGCCCAGAAATCCAGTGTGCACACCAATGTCCCCCACCCGATCTCCTGTTCTTTGAAATCTGATAGAGGAGGCTGGCCAGGTGCCTGACCCCCAAGCAGCATAATCACAAACACAGTGATACATTCATCCAGAGCAGAGGCCCCAACTCACCCGATTTATTCTTCCCTCCCTCCCTCCCTGCCTCCATTCTCTTCTTGTCTCCCTCCCTCTTCTTTTCCTCCCTCTCCTTCCCCTCTCCCTCTCTTCCCCTTGAATCAGGTCATTCTCCAAGAAGAGAAGGCACAGGTAAGAATCTTGCTGCCTCTGGCTGTTTCTTTGGCTTTCTGCTTCCCTGACCAGGCTTCGAGCAGCTTGCGGGCTCGCGCCCAGCCTCCGCCCCGGGTTCCCAGGCATGCCCCTTTCACCTGCCTGGGCCTCAGTTTCCTCCAAAGTGAAAGCCCGGGTTGGCTTGCCTTAACATACAGAGCCGGCTTGCAGCTTTCATTGGCCGGATGGTTGCTCCCTGCGCATGCTCTTCCCAGGGAGCCTGGCTGGCCCCGCCTGAGTCTGTGTCGCCCCTCAGTGGAATCTTGAGTTGAGGCACGTAGGGAAACACCTGCCCCATCCTTCCACCTGGGCCTTCCCAGGTCGGGTCTGGTACTGCGAACACTAGATGAACAGTCATCGCCTGTGGAGACTCACTGGAAACTGGACCCAGCCCTCATCCCTTCTATGCGTGGATGTATTTAATCCCCCATTACAACCTTGTGCAATGTGTATGTTTATCGTCCCCATTTTACAGATGGGGAAACTGAGGCTAAGGGAGATGTGACAGGAATGTCCATAGAGCTAACTGGTATCAGAGTTGATATTCAAACTCAACCTGTCAGATGGGATCAGGACAGGTGACGATGGCTTTTTAAACAGCAAAAGCTGTATCTAGCGCAGCCGGCAGCATGCAAGGCCCTGTCATTTAGCCGTTGAGTGAGTGGGCAGTGATTGCCAGTGCCACCCACCCCCAGCCCCGCAGCCTGAGCTGTGGCCCCGTTTCATGGTCGAGGACACTGCATCATTGAGAAGACAGGCAGCTTGCCTGATGTCACACAGCCACCAAACAGCAGAGCCGGGACTTGAACTTGGATCTTTCAGTGAAGTCCTGGGTTCTTTCACTGCCAAGGCTGAGTCTCAACAGGGAATAGTTCCTGCTGTAAATTGCAAGGTGTGATTCAGTTGGATTAAATTAACTTTCTCCTTCCCAAGACCCTGATAGTGATGGGTTCTTGGTGACCCTCTAAGCTAACAAATAGTGCTCACACACCCTCCTGGGCCTCTGTGTGGCTGTCCAGGATCTCTGAATTGTCACCTTCCAGTCCATCCACACTCCAGTCCTCTGGCTCAAAAAAAAAAAAAAGCCAGGCCTGGTGGCACACGCCTGTAATCTCAGTACTCGGAAGGCTGAGCCAGGAGGATCGCAGGTGCGAGGCCAGTCTCAGCAACTTAGCAAGACTCTCAGCAACCTAGTGAGACCCTATTTCAAAAAAAAAATTAAAAAGGACTGGAGGTGTAGCTCAGAGATAGAATGCTCCTGGGTTCAATCCCCAGTACCACACAGACAAAATTAAAAAAAACAACTCGGTACTTGACTAGGCACGGGTGGCACATTTCAGCACCCGCCGAGCTCTGTGGGGCTTCCGGTATCCCCCGGAGTGCTACATTCTCTTATGAACTGATTGAACAGTAGTCCAAAGCACAGACTCCAGGGACCCCTGGTCTGGGGCCACTTCCAGCTCACCTGTGTGACCTGGGCGAGTCTCTTAGCCCATCAGAGGTTCAGTTTCCACATCTGTAAACTGGACACAAAATCGTGCCTCCAACCACAGCTTGGAGGGACAATAAAGTAAAATTGTTGACATAAAGTATTTGTCAGAGTGCTTCACCACTAATAAATTAGCTCAAAAAAGGGCAGGTACTGCTCCTATTACCTCCACGACCGCTGTGATTATTAACCTGCCAAAGCCACACCCGGCTTCCTCAGCAGCCGTCCTCGGCCTCCCTAGCGAGTCCGCTGCAGGAGGTGGCTGAGACTTCTCTTGATCTTGGGCAGTGATTAAAGTCTATTCCCAACCTGCCTGGATCCAGTGGCCCACTGTATGCAAAGCATTTTAACTACTTATCTATTTTTATCTTTAAGCACATTTATTTTAATCTTTTAATTAATTGGCCATTTCTTCTTTAGCTCCTCCAGCCCAAAAAGCAAAAGAAGGGAAGAGAAGAGGCACAAAAAACAGTAAGTAGACACCACCTGGAACATTCTCTCCAGCTTGGAGAGCTGGCTTCTAAGTAGCCAAAGTTATTATTAGTTGCCAAATAAGCAAAGAAAGGAAGGACGGGGTGGGGGACTGAGAGGGATGAAGGAAGAAGGAGAGGGAGGGAGACAGGACTGTATGTGCGCTCGAGTTGTGTGTTCAGGTAGGCATGAGCGCACTGGGTTTGTGTATGATCTGATGTGGATGTGGATGCCCGTGTGGTTTTGTGTGCATGCAAGTGTACAAAGTACATGTGTGTGCCTGGTGTGCCCATTGTGTGTGCACCTTGCGTGTGTTGTGTTCCTCTTTATATATAGTATGTCTGTGTGTAGAGCACACACTGTAAATGTCTGTACATTTTTACATCATGCAAACGTTTGACTACACCTTGTGCACAGATGGATACAGCAAGGGCACGTAGTATGTGTATGTAGCGTCTATTTGTGTTTACCCAAGTGCATTCTTGTGCCTGTACTTGTGTGAGCATGGACGTGCGTAGTGTGCATACAGACATACCGTGGTCCGAGTGCACGAGTTCTATGCCCTCTGCGTGTGCACTGTTATGTACCTGTGTACATTCTGTGTACGGGCACGCGTGGTGGTTTTTACCTGTGCACATGCGTGTGCTGCATGTGCATGAATCATGGGGTGTGATCATGTGCGGGCACGTGTGTGAGCATGCGTATGAGTTCACACCCTGGCTACTGGGTCTACTGTGTAAAGTGCTCGGTGACTCTCCCATCCTCAGTCTCGGGACCAGCTGTTTCTCGGTTTATAGCTGGTTGTAGAAATTCAAATCAGCCAGCACTGCCTGTGGAGTTCAGTTCCCAACCAAATTAAAAGTAAATTTGGTTACAACCCACCTACTTTATACCCTGCAAACGTTAGTGTGTGTGTTTTCCAATCAACTAATATTTTATCTCCAGCCAAGAAGCTTCTAAAGAGAGGATCAAAGACAATAAGATGAAAGGTAGTTGGCTGCTAGGGAGGAAATAGGAGGGTAGGTGCCGAGGGAGGCACCAGAGGGTCTCTTCACTCAAGGTCAGTGTGAAGGAGGACATTTCAGCTACCACCATTGAGGCCTGGGGAATGCTCCAGAAGGAAGAAGTAGAGACTCCAGTTAGCTCAGGGAAGAACTTCCCCATCATCAGGCTTGTTTAATTTAAGTCAAAAGAAAATGATTACTCACACATACTGAATGTGTGTTCGTGCCAAGCACAGACAGAGCACATGTTCCTAGAGAACTCGGCACCACTGTCCAGAGAGGCCCACGGGAGAGGCAGCCACGGAGCCGGGAGAGGCAGCCACGGAGCCGGGCAAGGCCCAGGCCTCAGGGCACTGGGAGCTACGATGGCATCAGGCTGGCCACACTTTCCAGTGTAGGAGCCAGACGAGTCCCCAAAATTGCTAGCAGAGCATCAGAAAGAACGCACAAGCCAAAAGCAAGAGTCAGGAGAGAGAAACGCCAGAAACAAGGCATCCTGGAAATAAACCCTGCTGTATTTTCCCGGTCCCATGGGCAGAGCTGCGCCTGTGGCAGAAGCGAGGGACATTCCCTGGGCCTGGGGAGCTCGCAGTGTGGAGGGCACAGGGGCAGGCATGGGACAGTCCTGGCCGACGGGAGCCCGGGTGCAGCCGGAACACAGGTGCCGCATGGTGCCGAGGGTGGCTTCTTGCAGGGGGAGGTAGCCGTTCTAGGCTGAGGTTAGGCAAGTGGTGGAAAGTCTCTGAGCCTCGGTTTTTGATCAGCAAAATGGGACTAATAAGAGAACCTACTTCAGGAGTCGGTGTGAGGAATAGATGAATCGGTTGGAGGAAAACGCCTAGAACACAGTGTCTGGCTGGAAGGAGGTTTTAGATACAATGGACAAACACATCATCATCACCGTCAGGAACTGGGAACGCGGGGGCCAGAATCCAGGCAGTTACAAGTCCACGGTCCTTGAGCCTGCCAAGCCAGGGCAGAACATATCACTGAGGCTAGAGAGCGAGGCAGGGGCTAGCCCCTCAAGGTGCCTGGCGTTCAGGATCTCAGTCTGGACTTGACTTGAGGGCCATAGGTATCAGGGAAGGGGTGTGGCCTGACAGGCACATTAGAAGGAGCTGAGTCCTTTGTGGAGATAATCAGACTGCCTCCTGATAGAATCATCTCTAACTCCCACTTGCTTCTGACTTGGCCCAGACCACTTACGTTCCCTGCACATCTTTAATCTCCACGGTCACTGTTACTACTCCTTCCGGGCTGTAATTTTCCTTGGAAGTAGCCGACATAACCTATAACTGTGCCATTATGAGCGGCAGTGGTGGCAATCGATAATGATGTTGATGATGATGCTTGCAGATCATTTTGAAAAGCTCTGGACTCCACGCTAACAGTCTGGACTTCATTTTCCAGGTCTGAGGTTACAAATCGGCAGCCCAAAGGCCCAATTTACTCTGCACATGTGTTTTGTTTACACCCAAAAGTATCTTTCTTTAAATGAGCTTCCATTTAAAGTAAGAATATTCTACATAAAACATCTGTATTTCCACATTCACGAAAAATTAGAAGGTCCAGCACGGCAGTATTTGCCGGGGAGGAGCAGCGGCCTTGGTGTTGGCTCGGGCCTCCGGCTAGAGTTATCTTAGCGCCGGGCTCCTTGCCTCCTTTACGGTACCCACCTGGCCCTGAAGCTGCGTGAGATGGAGGCTCCGGCCCTAGGTGAGGGGCAGGTGACACGTGGAGCTGACTCTGCCCGGAGAGTGGTCTGCAGCAGGCCCTGAGCCACCCACCCTCCCTCCAGAGGGCCCCTTCTGCTCAGCTGTGCTCAGCAGAGCTGGGTGCAGACCCTGGAGGCCTGGCAGGAAGTTGGGGGCGCAACGTGGGGAGGTGCGGAGCTCTGGGACATGTAAGTTACCAGATCAAATCGACCTCTCTCTGTCTCTCCCTTCTCTCTCTGTCTTCCTTCCCTGCTTCTGACTGGCTCCTTCTCATCCCCCAAGATCTCGAAGCCGGCCCCGAAAGTCTCACCGCCACCGCCACCGCCACTGCCCCTCGCGGTCCCCGAGCTCTGAGTCCCGCTCCTCCAGCTGTGAGAGCAGGTAACCCCTCGCCCCGCAGAGCCCCTTCCCCAGCCGGGGCCCAGAGCCCAGGCTGAAGATGCTCCTGTGATCACCAGCCCGGCCTCCAGCCCCTGGGCTGCCGTCCCAGCGCAGGGCCCGCCCCGCCTTGCTCGCGGTGGCTGCTCTTGTCCCTGTAGAGAAGGGGCTGCAGACAGAAGGGGCTGTGGCCTCCACTCGCAGGACGGCACCAGCTAACCCGGGTGCTGCCTGAGGCCTGTAGCACCACGCTTTTCATACGGACTCACATGACCCCCTCTATGACCCTTCAAAGAAGCAACTATTGCTGTCTCCTTGTAAAGGTGGGGAAACTGAGGCACAGGAGAGCTAAGGAAATGGCTAGTCACTTAGCAACCAAGTGACAGAATTCATGTTGAGGCCAGGGCGCTCGGCTCTGCGCACGGTATTCTCACGAGGGACACTGGGAGCCCGGGGAAGCTGAGCCAGCTGTGACAGGCTGCCCTGCACAGTCAAGTTCAGACGCCTTCCGAGTCAGACCTCGCCTCACTCGGACTGTCTCGTGCTGACACGTTGGCTGTCCAACCAGAGAAGGGGAAAGGGTCCTCCTGTGACAAGAAGAGGAAGAAGAGAAGGAGAAGAATGAAAATAAGAAGGGAGAGAGGTGATGTCATCCTTATCCCAATGAGTAAGGATGGCTAGAGGAAAGGAGGAGGGAGAAGAGGAGGAGGAGAAATGTTTAGCCAGATCCCGTTCTGTGCAAGACATGGGGCAGCACTTTCAAATACTCTCTCTCTCTCTCTCTCTCTTGTCATACTGGGGATGGAACCCAGGGGCATTCTACCTCTGAGCCATACCCCGAGCCCTATTTTATTTTTTATTTTGAAATAGAGTCTCGCTAAGTTGCGAAGGGCCTCACTAACCTGCTGAGGCTGGCCGCGAACCTGCGATCCTCCTGTCTCAGCCTCCCCAGTCCTGGTATTACAGGTGTACGCCACCATGCCCAGCTCTGTTTATTTCTTAATCATCCCAGTGCTTCTCCAGTTCAGCCACACTTTTCAGTCACCGAGGAATTGTTTTTAAATACCAGAGTCTGGATCCCACCCTCTAGCCATTCTGATTTCACTTGGATGCTGTGGGGCCGGGGCAGGGAGGAGTTTAAGCCTCCCCAGATGATGTGAAGGGGTAGCCACGTGAGAGAGCACTGTGGGCAGAGTCCCCCAATGCCTGGCATCAGGAGACCTCAGGATCCCAGCTGAGCATCCATAAGGAATGTCACCATCAGACAAGGCCACACTGTGACCCTGATCGATCAAGACAGAAACAAGCCCCCTCTGTCATCAGAACTGAGCCCAGAGAAACGAGAACTTTGTCTAAAGCAAGAATGGCCGCGCGCCTCTCTCTCCTGGCTGGTCTGAGAGGCTGCTGCTTCAGCCGTGGCAGCCTGAGCCTTGCTCTAGCCCTCTCTTCCTAGAAAAGAGGGATGCAGATGCCCTGAGAACCCAGCCCAGAGCAAAGCCCGGGGCTGCCACAAGCCCAGCTCTTGTGACAGGTTCATTCTAACCCCCTTGCACAGAGGCGGCCTGCCCGTGGCTGTGGTACGTGCGCTCTATCTCTGTAAGGAGCAACAAACCTGCTCCTTCAACCACACATGGGCTCCTGGTGGCCTTTCTCTGGAGGGCGTTGCTCCACTGAACATCACTGACATGTCACAGCAGGGGAAACTGCCTCTTGGTGTGCAAAGGGACCTGAGCGAGGTCACACAGCAAGGGAGCTGGGACAGGCACCCCATTCTGAGTGACTCAGCCTGAGTCCTCCACTTCTACCCCAGGCTGAACCAGCTCTCAGTGGCTAAGTCCTGCTGGCCCAAGCCAGAGGACTGTGCAGGGCCCAGCAGCTTACCCATTAGAGAAACAGTTAATATCTCAGATGCCAGTCCCAGGCCTCCTTCTGCTGTCCTGTCTCCTGCTGGGGTGGCCAGCTGAGCCCCAGGGCCTGTTCAGCTGGTGGGCTCTCTAGCAAACTGAGGGCTGGCACGTGGGCCACACACCCAGGAAAAATGATCTGGGAGCCCCAAAGCAGAGAGGCGCGGTCCTGAGCAAGAGGCAGAGAAACCAGTTCTTCCAGGTGCAGAAAACTGTATATAAAAAACTGGCCCTGCCAATTCTCTGTGACCTCAGACAGGATCCTACGTATCTCTGAGCCTCAGCTCCCTCATTTGTAACACGAGAAAGTAATGCCCGCCTGGTCTTCGAGTTGTAGAGAGGACAGTGGAAGCACTGTAGGAGGGGTTTCTAGGTACCGTGCAAATCCATACGGTGCTCTTTCTATTTACTGAGTCTCTGAGAGCTAAAGGGGCATGCAGAGTCCACGTGTGCCCATTGTGAGAGGTCAGGCATGCCTTTGGTGTCCACTGCAGACAAGACAGTCAGATCTGGACCTGACGAGCTTGTAAAAGTGATCTCTATCATTTTTGTCAACCACTTTTCCCCCAGTGTTTTGGGTGTAACTCAATCAGATGTCCCTATTTCCCAGATGACAAAGTCATATACACAAACACACAGATACTCACAGTTATAGTTAAACACATGGAAACATTGATGGACACACCCAACACCCAGACGTACACAGTCACGTGACAAGCAGTCACACAGAACATTAAAGACATTAAACTGAATCAGGAAAAGGACATTTTCTGTTCTCATAGAAGTACCCCATAAGCATTTGTCAAGTGAACAAATGAGAAAATGAATGAATAAATGAATGGGGGATGGATGGATGAATGAATAAGTGGGTGGATGGGTAAGTGGATGGATGGATGGATGGATGGATGGATGGATGATGGATGGATGGATGGATGGATGGGTGGGTGGATGGATGGATGATGGATGGATGGATGGATGGATGGATGTATAGGTGGGTGGATGGATGGATGGATGGATAGGTGGGTGGATGGATGGATGATGGATGGATGGATGGATGGATGGATGGATGGATAGGTGGGTGGGTGGGTGGGTGGATAGATGGATGGATGGATGGATGGATGGATGGATGGATGGATGGATAGGTGGGTGGATGGATGGATGATGGATGGATGGATGGATGGATGGATGGATTAATGGATGGATAGGTGGGTGGATGCATGGATGCATGGATGGGCTGATGGATGAATATACACATAATCCATCTTTCACATACACCCATACCCAACTTTCACATCACATGAACATGCACAACTACACCCAAACACATTCTGTCATCCTCGTTGGTCCCTCAACCCTCTCTCTGCTATGGTCACCTTCAAAAGACCCTCAGGTCTCTCTCCCCTGCCCCCAGGCACCGAGGCCGGTCCCCCGAGGAAAGGCGGAAGTCCCGCCGGAGGCACTCCCACCGCTGCTCCAAGACCCTCTGCAAGGCCAGCCCCGAGGCCCGGACCAGCCACGCGCCCAGCCAGCCCCTCCAGATGCTCGGCTTCCTGTCGGCCCGGGGTGTAGTAAGTATTCCGCACAGCCCCTCTGCCAGCATTGTCACCACTCCGGGGGAGGCGGAGGCCCAGGCTCAGGGCAGCGTATGACACATTTTAATTCAGTTTCGGGCAAAATATCCCAATGGCTCCCGACCTCATTATTGATGAACCAAATGGTCACTCACCAGCCTTTGGCAGCATTTGGCTTGGGGACTTGGCGGGTAGAGGGAGAAAAACTAAAATACCCAAGCTCTTTTATCAAGGGGGATATTGCAAAATAATACTAGTCTCCAGAGTAACAGCTGCAGAAACACACTTGTGAGACATAATCAGAGGTTTTCTTTTTTGGCAAATGAGGAAACGAAGGGGTCTTTGACATGACAGGGACACTCTGGCTTTTACACCAAGACTGCATCTTTTGTGCCAGCTGGCTGGCGGCCTTGGTTGGCAGCTGGAATTTGATTCCACCTATAAATGGGACCTTGAATTTATATGAGAATTTTCCTCCAAGGAGCTCATAGTACTTGACCTGTGTCTTCTCATGTGTTCACACAAGGTGTCGGGGAATTGAGGGCACAGCTGCCATCCCTTGTCCCTTCTACAGATGGGACAGAAATGCCAAGGCTCAGAGAGGTGAAGGTCTGGGGTAAAGTCACAGAGCCAGGCAAAAGCAAATCCAATTTAGCAACCTGGCACTGAACGGAATTCTGCAGCACTCCCCCAGGCAACTAGGGAGGAGCCGGAATTTGACTTAGCCAGTTTGACACCATGAGCAAGAGGGGGAGAGATGAATCTGGATCTAAGTCCTAGCTCCGCCCCTTCCTGTCTGTGTGTCTTTGGACAAGGTACCAAACCTCCGTTTCCTCATGGTAAACTGAAGTCACACCACTTCCATGTGGGACTGTGGAGAATAGCCAATAAGATAGAGTATGTGAAGGCCTTTCGTACACTCCAAAGGAACAGACAGACAAAGAGGAAGAGAGCTTATGTTGACATAGCTAATGGTTGCAGCTGAGAGTTGTGAAGGGACCTGTTTGCTCTAGTGACATGAGAACCTGAAATTTTCAGGGAACTGCTCCCCTAGAAAGGGTGGGGTGGACGCAAGGAAGAGCCCAGCTGCGTGTGGGGAGGTCAAGAAAGGGAGGGTGGTGAGAAGCCCAAATCGTCCGCCTATCCGGAACCATCCTCAACTCTCCCCAGCCCCTGCCTTTGTAAGGATGCCTGTGGCTACTGATTATTTGCAGGGAACAAATGCCCATCTGCTTCCTCTCCTCCCCAAATGTCCTAAGAAGAGGGATTCCCAGTATGGCCGAGTCCAGGAGCCTGGTTTCAAGTCTCGGCTGGACTAATCATTGTATCCCTCTCAGCCTCCATTTCCCCGACTGGGAAATGGGCATTGTAATCTCACTTATCTCTCAGGAGGATTGTGGTGAAGGTAAAAATGAATTTGAAATAGGAGTAATAACAGGTAGAACAATGTTTCAGAATTAGCAAGGGCTGCCAGTCTCCCTGGTCATGCTATTTGCTATTTTTCAAGGCCATTCAGAGGCCCCGACTGACCTTAGCTAAAAAGTGCCATTGGGAACAACTGACTTCCGCTTTCTTACCTGCCTGGGGTGGTTTCCTAACAAGGTCATGTCCTTCAACATGTTGTAGAAAGCTGGATCTGTCCTCTTAACACCAACTAGTGATGTTAGCAGATCAGCGCTTAGCAATTCGCTTTTCTAAAACCTGCAGGTTCTTGATGGCTGTGGGGTGAGAGGCCTTACTGCCCGCATGAGCCCAGCCCCATCAGAAGAGCTGAAAGCCAGGGCTCGTTTGTGCCCATGAGGATGAGGCCTTAAGAGCTCATCTGGCCACTGCCCCGAGTAACAAGCAGAAAGCTGAGTCACAGAAGGGAAAGGGCTTACGTGGGCTACTGCAAGGAAGGGCTGTTAAAAACGTGGGATTATGATGATATGGTCAAATCCTGGCTCTGCGCAGAGGCGAGTTACTTAAACCTTCCTGAGCTACAGTTTCTGTAAAAGAAGAGTCAGAATAGATAACAACAGTCTTTTCTTCGAAAGACAATTGTTGACCTCAGCACATGGCCCAGGGGCAAAACTCAGCGAATATTAGCAGTGTTGTGATACCAACACTCCAGCCCCCAGCTCTGCACTCACTGCTACGGAACCTTAAGCAAGTTACACAAACTCTCTGTGTCTCCATTTCCTCAAAATCTGAAAAGCAAGGATAATCATGAGACCTCCTCCTGAGACTGTTGTGAGGGCTCCATGGCCTAATGTAAGTAAAAGTTTTAGAATGCGGCAGACATGTGTACACGCCCTATAACGTTCTCCTGAGTGTGAGCAGCAGTGGCTGTGGAGAGAGCAGTGGTCCTGCAGGGGTGGTGACGAGAATTGTAATATAGTTCTAGGCTCAGGCAGGTCAGTGGTTGAGCTGGGACTCGAACCAGGGCCCTGCTTTTCAGACCAGTTTGTTTCTATCCTTAATGGGAACTTCAGCCCAAATGGCTATGCCCATCCCAGGCAAGGTTGCCAGGCTCCGGGGGGCACTGGGTGCTCCCCAAGTCGGGTCCTCCTACTGTTCTCCATGCTCAGCCCTTTCTTATCTTCTCTTACAAAGGTAGAGATGGAAAAAATAAATGAAATAAAAATAAAACATAAAAGGAGCTGGGGTGTAGCTCAGAGGTAGAATGCCTCTGTGTTCAATCCCCGTACCACAAATAAAATAAATAAATAAATAAATAAATAAATAAATAAATAAATGCAGAGATGAAAGAAGATTTCAGGTTGGACCAAAGGTTTTTTAGAGTTCTGGCCCCAAGATTTGGCTCTGTGTTAGAGGTGACAGCGGAGTCCCTTTCATTGAATCACCTGTTCAGTCATTCATTGAAGTCTGCTCACATCTCCTGGGCATATATAAAGGGTCAGGCTCTGACTTGGCTCTGGGGACCTGGGGAATAAGAAAGGGACAGTGTGCGCCTCCTCCTGAGGGGAGATGGGCAAGGCAAAGATGGTAAAAGATAAGGCACAGCCAGCGATGCTTAGATGGAGTGGGAGGCTAGCAGGGGAGGGTAAGGAGGGCAGAGAAGGTCAGCGGGATTTAGCCAGGGAAAGGGGAACTGAAGATTGAGTAGGGGTTTGAGATACAAGCTCCAGAGGGGAACGGGCACCTGAGCACAAAAGGTCTTCTAGGCCACGGCTCCCGCCACACTCAATTACCAGCATTTTATATGCACAGCGCTTTTAAAAATCAAAGACTGGTGCGGTACCTCAGTGGGGCTCATTTGCATATATGACTATGCAAATTTGGGGCTTGGCTCTTGACTGGAATCCTAGTTAGTGCACTAAAGGTAACCTGAGGCTCTCACACGTGATCAGAGTCCCAGACCAAGTGGAGGGTCCTAAGAAAGTGGCTTTGGGCCCCTCTGCAAGCTCACTCCTCATCCTCAGAGACTGGTCAAGGCAGTCAGTAGAATGGTAGCTACAGTCAAGAATGTTGTCACTAGGGTGGGGACTGAGTTAGTGAGCTTGTTAAAATATTCAAATAACTTCATGCCGGTTGGTAAACAGGCCCCATCACCTGCTTAGCCTCAGCCCACCCCAGGCAAGCCGCCCATCCCTCCCCTCCGCTGACACCTGGATCTTCTCACAATCCAACCACAGAGGGCGGCACTTGATCCCCTTCAAGCTCAAGGCCAACTTCTCTTCTACTGGGGCAGCGCTGCACCCAGCCAGTCATTGAATATTTCAAATGCCCCCCCACAAGTGAGGGAAGTAGTGGGAACACAAGGGGAGGGGCAGGCAGTATTGTCTGGGTGTCTGAGACAGTGTTATAAATAAGGGAACTTTTGTGCTGGGCTTTGAAGGATGGGCAGGAGTTCATCAGGTCGAGATAGCTGATGGCTAGAAGAAGGAAGAAGTTCCACCGTGTGCTGGGCATTTTTTCATACTCTCCTTGGTTTTTCCCTCATTTGAAATGCATGACAGTTCTTTGAGGTGGGTGCAATCATTCTTCCCATGTTGCAGATGGGGAAACTGAGGGTCTGGGAGGCAAAGTGACCTAGAAAGGGAGCTGACAGGAATTGGGGATCATGCCTACTCTGAAAGCCAGCACGGAGGGTGGGTGGAATGACAGGGGGCGTGGCCTCAGGTCTGCTCAGGCCTTTTCCCTGGCCTATGGGGTTCTTGATGAGTTTCTGGTGACTGGAGAGGGAACCTTGAGCCAGGCTGGAGCAGGGCCGAGGAGAAGGGCAGGACTCTCACTTCCCCTTGCGCCTGTTGCCACATGCCTCTTGTCAAAGAAACAAAACAAAACCAAAAAAACACCTTGCACAGATGCCAAGGGGGAGAGCACAGAGGGTGTGAGTTCCATAAAAGAGTCTCATGAGATTTGTGAAAATGGAGGAGGCAAAAAAAAAGAGCATTCATGATTAAAATATGGTCTTTGGAGTAGATCTGGGTTCTCTGGAGTCCTGGCTCTTGTTTCCCTGTGAGACCTACTATGTGCCAGGTGCTAGGCTGAACTCTTTGCCTGTGTCATTGTCTTGTTCACTTTTATAATAGCCCCGCAAGGTCGCTTCCACTAATAGTTCCATTGTACAATGAGAAAAATATCAAGTAAAAGGCAACTACTAAAAAAAAACAATGGCAACAACTAAATAGAGGATCCTGGGTTCGAACCCAAAAGTCTGACCTCAGAAGATACTTAATGACGTGACCTCCCTTGTGTCATTTCACTTCTCTGGGCCTCAGTGTCCTCATCTGAACCTACTTACAGGACTATTAGGAGGGTGGAGTGAAATAAGGTAGCCATTTTTATTTTTTCTTATTTTCTTAGTACTGGGTAAACCCAGGGGCATTCAACTCCAATCTATACCCCCAGCCCTTTTTATTTTTTTTTATTTTGAAACAGAGTCTCACTAAGTCACAGAGGGCCTCACTAAGTTGCTGAGGCTGTCCTTGAACGTGTAATCCTCCTGTCTCAGCCTCCCAAGTACTGGGATTACAGGCATGCGCCACCATGCCCAGCTCCACTCATTTTAAAAATGTGCATTAAGCACCTACTATGTGCTGGCACCTTTGCAGTCAGGGGCAACCAGCAGTGAATCAGACAGACACGGTCCCTGCCTATGCACTGCTTCTGTATGAAAAACGTGTCCCAACACATGGGACGTAACCCTCAATAGATGATCGTTGCTAATGTTACTGTTTGTCACCGTGGCAGCTTTTAAAACTTGCTCCAAACAAACCCAGAAGTGATCTCTATCCTCAAAAGGCTTACTCATAGCCAAGGTTGCAGATGAACTTCACAGCAACCTTAGGAGAAAGGCAGGATGAGCATATGCTTTCCATTCTACAGACAGGGAAACCGAGGCTGAGAGGGAGTTCACGGATGGCCCTGGCCTGCAGACCCCTCGCCCAGGCTCTTGCAGGTTCTGCAAAAGCTTTTGCTCCAGCCAGAGGCATATGGTGGCATATTCCTGTAACCCCAGTACTTGGGAGCCTGAGACAGGAGGATCACAGGTTCAAAGCCAGCCTCGGCAACTTAGCAAGACCCTGTTTCAAAAATAAAATAGGGAAATAGGGCTGGGGGTGTAGCTCAGAGGCAGAACACCCCTGGGTTCAATCCCAAGTACCACCACCAAAAAAAAAAAAAAGCTTTTGTTCCACTGGGAGCCTCAATATCCAAGCCAGTCATTATAGTGGAAGGAGCCAAAGTACAGAAGAAGGTTGGAGTGGGATTTGGGGACCAGTTTTTTCCCCCACTGAGTAAGGACAGAAAAAAAACACCATTTCCTATCACCAAAGGGCATCTGGCCACTGGAAGCGGTGGGAAGGACATGACCTTGGAATAAAGATGAGTCTTTTTTTTTTTTGCGGTACCGGGGATTGAACGCAGGGGCGTTCTACCTCTGCACTACACCTCCAGCCCTATTTTTTATACTTCATTTTGAAACCAGGTCTCACGAAGTTGCGGAGGGTCTCACTAAGTAGCGAGAGAGAGAGAGAGAGAGAGAGAGAGAGAGAGAGAGAGACAGGGAGAGAGAGAGAGAGAGAGAGAGAGCGAGCTGAGGCTGGCGGCGATCCCA
>PVJS01010719.1:0-32379 GCA_004027185.1 Glis glis | reverse complement strand
CGAGCTGAGGCTGGCGGCGATCCCAGATCCTCCGGTCTCCACCTCCCAAAGTACTGGAATTACAAGTGTGCGCCACCACACCCAGCAAGATGAGTCTTTATTTAACCAGACTGCTTTTAGCTGGATGAAAAACTCATTGCATTCAACTTAGTTTTCTCCCTTCAATCTGGGCTGGGGGAAAAAAATTGCTTCGCCGAGTCTGGGTGGAGATTTTCAAACACTGATGGGCAAAGGGGACCCTCCAGAAAGGCTTCAGAGAAAGGGGGAGCCGGAAGCTGCCATTCCCTGCAGGATCCTGCGGACGGGAAGGATCCAGGGCCAGGTCGGTCCCACTGTGTGAGGTCGGCTGCAGTCATGACCCAGGGCCAGCCATGGTCCTGAAGGACTTTGTCATCTTCCCATAATCCCCAGCAGATCTCTCTCTCTAGCTCCTCCTCTCAGATGAACTCCCAACAGGTCAATGAATCCATTCTTTTGCTGTCTTCTTAATTAGCGTGCAAAAGAAGATGAAGACAGCCAGGAAAATAAACTTAATGTCTTTGTGAAACAAAAGGATTGTTTTTAAAGAAGCCACCAGAACCCTCTAGCTAGCAGCTCTGCCAGGCAGCTCACTCGCATGAGAATTTCCAGACCCCCATATGGCAGAGAGGGAAGAAAAAAAATTTATAGCCGCCTCTCTCCATGGGGCCATTTGAAGCAGCGTAAATGGACTTGTTCAGTTTAATTGGAATTCTCTTCTTGATTGTATTTTTGTAACCTATTAGGCCGAGCCGCCTCTTGATCTCGGAATTCAGCTGAAATTAAATTTTGAAGTGTAAGTGAGAGGTTGCCTTTTTTCCCGTTCTTGATTAAATAATGATTTGAAACAAAAACAATAAATAACAGTGCTGGC
The DNA here is from genome assembly GCA_004027185.1 of Glis glis. Taxonomy (NCBI): domain Eukaryota; kingdom Metazoa; phylum Chordata; class Mammalia; order Rodentia; family Gliridae; genus Glis; species Glis glis. The sequence continues at coordinate 31,487 of PVJS01010719.1, read as the reverse complement.
TCCCCTGGAGGGCTGAGAGAGATTCCCAGCGCAACGCAAAGGAGCCCGAGTTCGTGGTGGGGGGATTTAATTACTTATTAGAAAAACCTGAGTGTTAACACGGAGTGTATTAAGAAATAAGGAGATGAAGCAAGCTTGTGAGTTAAAGACAAGAGAATATTGCAGCTTCACATTGGGGGACAAAAGGAATAAAGGGCAAATATTTGTTCACTTTCCCCAGTGCCCAGGAGTTTGTGAAAAGCTTTTTATCCTAAAAAAGAAAAATCTAGGATCGACAGCTGTGACCCAGAGGGGAGGAGTTTGTAATAGCTCTGGGTCCAGACAGGGCTTAGTGGCTTCTTTCTCCTGGTCCCTTTCATTGCCAAAAGTCCCACAGGGATTAAAAGGGTTGAGACAGGGAAGATGGAGAAATCCACTTCATAGTTCTGAAACGGAGGGATGTTACACATGACACACTGTGTTGGTGTTGCTTACAGAGGAATTGAGGGAGCAGTGGGCTTTTAGAACAGAGGGTCTCAAACGTAGATGCCTCAGGGGCCAGGTAGCTAATAGGCGTGAGTACCAGGGACCCCGTGGGCCCAGGGCCAGGACAGCTCGTGCCTTATCTAAAAGGGGCCCCCGCCATTGCTTTCAAGCACCTTATTGCCAGGGAATGTGTTTTCAGATCTGATTTGCAACAAAAAAAACAGACGTGGGATTGCTATGTGAAACCTCCCCATTCACTACCTGGCTATTTTCAAACATGCTAAATGGGCTAAAGAAAAACCTATCTGAAACAAATCGTGACTTGGCTTGCCAATTTCCAATGTTGATTTGGGGTGTAGAAGCACATACCTTCCATATATATCTCCTTCCCCTCCCCAGTTCAGAGCACAAAGGTGACTTTCAGCCTCTGGGTGGTATCACCTGGCCACCAAAGCCTGCTTGCCTCCCTATGGGGCAGTCCAAGCACTGACACCCCTGGGGACAGCCTTTAACCCACAAGTTTAAGTGTCTAAATACCCGGCTCCCTTGCTCCCGGGTCGGGATTAATTCTGGTACTGCCCAGCATGGCCCCAGTGTGACTGAGCTCCCGCTGACCTCTGTGGAGGTGCAGAACACATCCTTTATCAACCCTCTCTGCCCATCTCATTTCCCCGCTCCCCTACAGGGGCTTCTTCCCTCTCAGATGAACGATCAGCATTCAAATTCCAATCTCAATTCCTGGGACTCCAGATTAGACAGAAGTCCTTTCACTTGGTGAGGAAGCCGATCTGACAGGGGCTGAATTTTCATGCTATGCTCCAAAGGTCAGCAAGGGCAAGGCCTGTGATGGAGGAAGGAGAGAGCCCTGGCACAAGGGCTCCAGGTCTCACGCAGGGGTCCTGGGTACCGTGAGGCCATCGTTGCCATGGTGATGGGTCTAGGGTGGCTGCTGCTGGCAACAGTGGGGCTGGGGACCGCTTTCCAGCCAGTTAGATGGGGCAGAGAGCTGTTGTAGAGATAGAAATTCCCAGTAGATGAAGAAGAGCTCTTCAAAGATGAATTGTGAGAGGTTCATTATCTAAAGGATGTGACAGAGAGGAGAAACTACATCATGTCAGTGTCGGATGGCGACTGCTTGTATCTTATGGGCCAGAAGGAATATCCGGCTAGGAAGGAGATGCCCAGAGATGGGAGGGCAGAGGCAAGAACACAGGGGCCTCCACTGCCCACCGCCGAGACACTCAGGGCTCGAGTCTCCTCTGCCGTCTCCTGCCCTGGCCTCCCCTCCCCCGCTGTCCACTTGTCCACCTCTGGTTCCCAGTGTCTTCCCTCCTCTTCATGTGGATTGAACGGGCGCTCTGGCGAAGGCGGGGTCTGTGATGAGGAGGCCATCAGGCTAGCCAGACATCTCTAGTGATGAGTTAATTAAAATGTCCCTAGCCGGGCGTGGTGGTGCACACCTGTAATCCCACTACTTGGGAGGCTGAGACAGGAGGATCACAGGTTTGAGGCCAGCTGCTGCAACTTAGTAAGGCTCTCAGCAACTTAGTAATACCCTGTTTCTAAATAAATAAATAAATATTTCTAAATAAACATATTAGCTCAGAGGTAGAATGCCCCTGGGTTCAATCCCGAGTACTTAAAAAGTTCCTACCACCTGGAAGTGCTAACAGAGCCCATGAAGACTTGTAAAGACAAAACCAAATAGGGTTTGGCTCAAATAAGAAAGAATGAATGTCTTCAGATTACCACCTCCTCCCTGCCGGAGCATCCTCTAAGTGGGTCAGCTAGAGTGGGATTTGTGTGCTTGGCTGGTTGTATCCTGAACAAGGCAGGGGGGAGGTTACACCCCGCCTGCCCCCATTCACCCCCAAACACTGATGTGGGGTGCCATCAGCCCAGAGAAAGGTGTACCACCTTCCTGACTTGTCTGGCCAGAGGAGGTGCCTTTTAAAAATTCCTCATCCATAAAGAAGAACAAAATCATGCCATTTTCAGGAAAATGGATGGAACTCAAGAATATTACACTAAGCGATATTAGCCAGTCTCAAAAAACAAGTAGTTGTATGTTTTCTCTTACATGTAGAAGCTAGAGAGATATTTGGAAATAAGGGTAGCATCAGATAGAACAGTCTCCAATGGACTAACTGAGGGGGGATTAGGGAAGGGAGGAGGGAGACAAGTCATAAAGAATGTAACAGTTGAAATAATGCTATGAATGTATACACAGTTACCAATTCCAATCTCAAAGACAGGCGCAGGGAGGGCGGGGTGGGGGAGGGGCCGGTGGGAAGGGCACCAAGAGTTGTATTTTTCTCTATGCCCCAATATGATGTAAAATTACAATGCACCCCAAAAAAAACCCTCCCCCAGGAGGAGCTCTTTTTTATAAGGGGAGCAGAGCCACTGCCGGCAGCAGTCCTGCCACATGCAGAGGCCCAGCCCAGTCCCTCCTCTGGCCTCACCTCCCACAGCCGCGGAGGTGAGGAGCCGGCACAGCTCGCGCCATCGGAAGGCCTTGCGAGTCTATACTGCTCACCGGGTACCTGGAGCCTCTACCTGCTGCTGAGAATCTGCAGATGGAGCTTCTGTGTGTTCTCTCGCCATGCCCCGGGTCTAGAAGTAGCAGGAGGAAGGAGAGAAAGAGCAGAAGGGATTCCTTCTCTCTGCCATGGGCCTGAGCCTAGAATTCGATTCTCAAGATTTTCTCAAACTCACACCAGCCCTGAGCTGATCTCAAGACCCCAATAGTTTCACAGAACTATTTTTTATTATAATAGAGGCCAGTTCCTTCTAAAAAAAAAATCAAATACCAAGAGCTGGCAATACCCAGCTGGACGCCTCCAGGCCTGACCACCCAGCCACCTCTACCAGTGAATTAAGAGGGGCACACAGGCGGCCAAGTGATGACGGGTGAGCTCCGTTCACGAGATGTCTGAGATCTACTGAGCATCTGCTCTGTCCCAGGCACCGGCGGGCCCTGGATTACCTGTGTCGGTCACGGTCCCTGTGCTCGAGCCTCCCCATGCAGATGGAGAGACAGGCAATGAGGGAAGCAGCTGCCCCGCCTGTGCTATCATGCACAGACAGCACTCATTTTTTGAGTGTGTGAATGAATGAAAGATTAAATGAATGAATGAAGTACAGGTATTATATTATCCTGGCCTGCAGAGTCAAAGGGCTTTCTAGAAGAGGTGATACGAAACCTCAAGGATGACTAAACTTGGTCATGTCGAGTGAGGGGGAAGCCAAGAGTATTCTGGGCAGAGGAAATAGCACGTGCGAATGGCCTGGGGTTGGGAGAGCAAGATGTGGTGGCGGAACTGGTCGGCTTGGGTCATGGAGCGGGTGCAGGAGTGTGTGGAAGAGAAGAGATGTGTGGAGTGTGCAGGGCTGGGTGCTAAAGGGCATCGCGATCCATGTCAAGCAGCACAGGTTTGTCCAAAGAAATGGGGCTTTTAAACGAGCAGGTTGGTGTTCTCAGGCAGCATGGTCAACCCAATGAGAACATCTCAGCTGTACCTTTATCTCTGTTCTCTGGAGTGATGCCTAGAGCTCTCATTTTAACCACCTGAGCTTCAACTGGATAATCACCGCCAGGTGGAGAGACTGAAATATCCCTGTGGATTGAGGTTTGGGGTCGAGGGTATGAACCAGGCAAGGCCCCTTCTGTATCCACCAGTGAGGGGCCTCGTACTCGAAATCCTCGCCTGTGGGGACTCACGGTGCACCAGGAAAAGTGCTTTGAAATTAGTAGTCAAGACTGGGCACAAGGCCCAGTGTAGTGGTACACACCTGTAATCCCAGTACTTGGGAGGCCGAGACAGGAGGATTACAGGTTCGAAGACAGCCTCAGCAACCTAGCAAGACCATGTTTCAAAAGGGGGGGGGCTGGGTTTAGCTCAGACATAGAATGACCCTGGGTTCAATCCCTAGTACCACACACACACACAAAAGACCCAGTCTCACTGCCCTTGAGAGACCCACGGGCCCTGCCCTTGAATTACCTCCCAGCCTAGTTCCCTCCAGATGGGCTGGCCTCATTAACTCAGGATACACTGCCCACCAGACACTCACCATTTCTGGGAAAAAGAGTCCTTGAACTCAGCCCCGGCCTGAAAGCTCGGGTCCCAGGGTCCAGCTGCCTGGCCTGGTGCCTTCACTCCTGCCGGAGGTGGTGGAGATGCACATGCTACCACTGAACTCCAGAGGCAAAAAGACATAGTCCACACTGCGGGCCAGAGACCAATGGGACGAGCTGGACGGGAACGGGGCTGCACAGTATTGTAAAGAAGTCTCACTCTAGAAAACTCCACCTGGGCAACCATATTTTGAGGCCCTGCCTCCAAAGCAAAGCAAGCTGGGTCACCAAGAAGGTAAAGTGGCAGCCATGCTGGATAGGACTCCGTAAAGCTGGACTGCCACCTCGCCTGTGTGCAAAGCCCACTGGGAGAATCCCTAAAGGAAGCTCCGCCCACCCAGCCCCAAGAGCCAACACCCAGCTGCTGGGGTGGTCCTTCTTGTTCTTGCCATTCCAGTGTCTCTGTGTCTCCCCCTCATGACCAATTTCTGAGAAGGCAGAAATGGTTTCTCAAGAAAGCCCAGAAGTAAGCTAGGCATGGTGATGCATACCTGTAATCCTAGTGCTTGGGAGGCAGAGACAGGAGGATCACAGGCTCCAGGCCAGCCTCAGCAACTTAGTGTGACCCTGTTTCAAAATAAGATAGGGCTGGGGGTGTAGTCAAAGGTAGAATGTCCCTGGGTTCAATCTCCAACATCAAAAACAAAACAAAAGAAGAAGAAGAAAGAAAAGAAATCCTAGAAGTCACCCTCCTTAGGCCCAAGGGGCATGGAATACAGTGGGGTAAACATAGACTCTTAGAGGTAAGACTTGCCCTAATATGTGTAGGACCCAGGGCCAGATTATAGGAGGTCTGTACTGTATTAGATGTCTAAATGTCCACAGATCAAGTCAACAAACTTAAATAAAATGTATCCTCCTATCTTGGCAAACATACCTTCAAAATGACCTGCAAGTCGGCTTTGAGGTTGACTCCTGGGCCCTCCGAGTGCCGGGACATGGCGTGGCAGTGGGGAGGGGGTCCTGCCCGAGGTCCAGGCTCCTCCCCTCTGCTTCCCACCTCGGGCACCACACACGCCCCTGGGCATCCAGTCATCCAAGTTCTGTCCAGAGAGCCGCCTTGGACTAGGAACGTGCACACTTGAAGAGTGGTCTACCCATGGCAAAGTAGAGCCGTGGATGAGACCTATGAAGACCCTGGGAGGGAGCCCAGGGACCACGTGAGCAGAGAATTCTGGGATCCCAGGTACCCGGAGAGGGGTCTGGGGAGGAGTGGTTTCTTCTTGGCCCCAGTGATTCCTCACCCCAGTAGGGCTGGCTATGCTAGTGAAGGCCCAGGGCAGGGGTTCCTCGTGCCCACAGCCAGGCATGGCACTGTTATCAAGAGCCAGACGCAAACATCCCAACCACGAATGCTAACCTGCACATTTCAAGAAATCCATCCTCCTAACCATGTGATGCCTTCCCAGGGCTGGCTCTCCAGCACCTCCTTCACTCCCCCACCTGTCCTAGATTGGCCCCAAGCAGGGCTCTGGGGGCCGCGCAGTCCCCCCGGAGCCAGATCTCCAAACCCTTTCCAGCTGTGAGCACACGTGCCTCCTGTGCGTCCCCTCGATGCCCACAACCAGGTCCACATGGGGTGCCACAGCCCCGTTTGCGGACGCCGCCAGTGTTTTCTGATCCCGTTCGGGCCTGGAGGGTTTGACTCGCTGGCCTAGGTTAGGGCTCCTGGAAGAGGAAACCAAAGAGAACACCAAACAGTACCCCCAAACTTAACGCTCAGGGCCCAGTTTGAGGATGTGCAGAGAGGTGTGTGTGTTTTCTTGTCATTTGCGACTCTAACGATGGACTCACCTTGCCCGCTCTTCCCTTTCTCTTACACCTTACCTACTAAAGGAGGAGTTCTTACTTGGTAAGTGGATATAATCCGCAAAGACATGAGAGAATTTGTTAGAAGCCACTCAAGCTCCTTAGCTACCTTCCACCAGGGGAGAGGACACACGCAGACACCTGTAGAGACTTTTTTGTTTGTTTCTTTTCGGTCAGACGATTTGACTTCCATTTATTTTGCCCCTCCCTTGCCTTCCCCTCCAGTTGGAAACTGCTCAAATGTCAGTTTGCGACTTTGACTTTATATATTTTTTAAGAAGAACTCTCATCTTGATTTCGTTTCTTTTCCCCATGTGACATTTTGTTCAGGGTTCTATCCAGGCAACTTTTTTATTTTTTTTACCAAAAAAATTGTTATAGTAATTGAGGATTTGGTTGAAGTTTAAAATGTTGGCTTTATCTCCTTTTTTTTTAATTTGTAAGACACATTTATTTTTCAGGCCCATGGCCCCATTTCTTTTTCCCCCTTCCCCTTTATTTTTTATTATTGTTTTAGGTTAAGGGTGTCAACACCCTCTTTCTATTGAGTTGTCGCTTTTGTTTGAGTTAATTCATTAGAAATTGAATTTTGTATAATTTCCTTTTCCTTTCATTTTATCTGGATTGCATGCTATTTCTCTGCATGATACCTAAATCTTCCAGTTATCATAGCAGGGGGTAAAAAAAATCTCCTTTCTGTGGTATTTTTTCAGGAATTTGTGCTTTTTATTTTTTTTTTATTTTTTGGCGTCTCTTCTTTCTTCTCCTCTCTCTCTCTTTCCTTTCGTTACAGTGCATCATGACGGTAAACATTTCTTGGTGACTCAGGCACCGCCCGGGGCTCAGCAGTGTCCAATGGGTCTTTTTGCTTTCAGATCGCTGGGTCGGGGCCTGCTGCTGACCTCTTTACCAAAACAGCCAGCCCACTCAGCACCTCGCGAGGCCGCTCCCAGGAGTACGACTCCGGCAACGACACCTCCTCGCCCCCCTCCACGCAAGCCAGCTCCGCCAGGTCCCGGGGCCAGGAAAAGGGGAGCCCCGGCGGAGGCCTGAGCAAGAGCCGCGAGCTCCACAGCGGTAACACCTCGGATTCGGGAAACTCCTTCACCACCTCCTCCCCCCAGAACAAGGGGGCCACTCTGGAGAATCTCTCTCCCACCAGCAGGGGCAGGGAGTCAAGGTGAGTACAGGTGCTGGGGAGGGTCCCACTGAGCTCCGCCCTCTCACCCTCCCACCACAGCATCATCCTCTTCCCAGGAACCTCTTATTTGCAAGGAAGAGAACACTCAACTCAAACTGGCTCAATATTTTTAAAACTCCCAGGAGACTAGCTGCAGGTACAACTGGATCCAGAGGCTCCAAAATATGTCATTGGGAATCTTACTTTCTCTCACAGCTCTCAGCTCTGGCCTCATTCTCCGGTTCATCCTCCCGGAGCACTGGCACGTGCACCAGGCAGCTAACACTCCATCCGTTTAGCCAGCCAATGGAGCGAGGATGCTTCTTTCCCAAAAAAGTTTAGCAAAATATCAGGGCAGGTGCTTACTGGCCCTGCTTGGTCCAGCTTAGATTGTTTGCTCAGCCCTGGACCAATCACTCTGGCCCACAGAATGCTCTTGGCTAAACTGTGTCACGTGCCATCCCCAGGACCAAGGAGGACAGCCATCCCAGAGTCCTCTGCAGGAAAGGCCTGACTGAAGTCAGGAGGGATGAGGCTGACCACGCAAAAGGATGTTGGTTTTACCAGTAATCTCAGCAGAAAGTCTAGCATTAACATCATTTTAAGTCACTGTCATTTAAAAATATACCACAAGCCAGGCATGGTGGTGCACACCTGTAATCCCAGTACTTGGGAAGCTGAGACAGAGGATCACAGGTTTAAGGCCAGCCTCAGCAACTTAGCGAGACCCTCTGCAACTTAGTGAGAGCCTGTCTCAAAATAAAAAATAAAATAGGGCTGGGGGTGTAGCTCAGAGGTAGAATGCCCTGGGTTCAATCCCCAGTACCACATACACACTCCTGGACCAATAGCTCCAGTGTGTGTGTGGGGGGGGCACTTGGAAAAGCCTGTGTTCTATATGACTTCAACCATATGGCATTCTAGAAAGGAAAAAGTATGGTGACAATAAAAAGATGAGTGATCACCAGGGGTAGGGAAGGGATGAGCAGGCAGAGCTCAGAGGATTTTTAGGGCAGGAAAATTCATCTGTGTCATGCAACGATGGTAGATGAATGTCATTATGCATCTGCCCAAACCCATAGACCATACAGACCAAGAGTGGCCCCAGGGAAACGACGGGTTTTGGACGATGCTGATGTGTCTATGTGGGCTCCTTAGTTCTAACACACGGACCTCTCTGGTGGGGTGTTGAGATTGTGGGTGAGGTATATTTGGAGGCAGGGGACATATAGGAATTCCTTATATCTTCTGCTCAGTTATGCTATGAATCTTAAACCACTCTAAAAATAAAGTTTATTAAGAACACAAACAGCCGGGCGTGGTGGCGCACGCTTGTAATCCCAGTACTTTGGGAGGCAGACACCGGAGGATCCGGGTTCGCGGCCAGCCTCAGCGCTCTCTCTCTCTCTCTCTCTCTGTCTCTCCCTGTCTCTCTCTCTCTCTCTCTCTCTCTCTCTCTCTCTCTCTACTTAGTGAGGTCCTCCGCAACTTCGTGAGCCCCGGTTTCAAAATAAAGTATAAAAAATAGGGCCGGGGGTGTAGCGCGGAGGTAGAACGCCCCTGGGTTCAATCCCCGGTACCGCAAAAAAAAAAAAAAGAAAACACAAACACAAGCCAGGCATGTTGGTGCACGCCTGTAATCCCAGTAGTTCAGAGGCTGAGACAGGAGGATTGCAGGTTCAAGAGCAGATTCAGCAACTTAGCAAGACCCTGTTTCAAAAATAAAAAATAAAATAGGGCTGGGGGTGTAGCTCGGAGGTAGAATGTCCCCTGGGTTCCATCCCCAGTACATGAAAAAACACAAACAACAAACACCCTACATATGTCATTCGTCAATCACAGCACTTTAGGTAAAGGCTATTTTGTTGTCCATCTCGACACACTCGCTAGATGCAGGTTTCCTGCAGGAAACGTCCATACAGTTGCTTACGAGCCCATTTCAATTCCACTACTCCATCACCTCCTCACCGTCTGCCTCAAGAAATCACAGCAAAATGCTAACCACTGCCTGGTGTAGTGGTGCACAGCCGTAATTTCAGCACTTGGGAGGCTGAGACAGGAGGACTGCAGGTTAGAAGCCAGCCTCAGCAATTTAGCAAGGTTCCTCAAGAACTTAGTGAGACGCTGCCCCCCCCAAAAAAAAAACAACAAACAATAGGGCTGGGGGTGGAGCTTGGAGGTAGAATGCCTCTGATTCAACCTCTAGTACCCCCCCAAAATACTAATCACCGAGGGTGCTGTCACAATAATAGCTCCTAAAAGGTACTGACCACTTAGCCTGCACCATTCATTCAGTCATGTCTGTCGGACACTTGGCTTGGTGCTGGGGGTATGAAGATGGTGTGGTCCTTTTCCTTTGGAGTTTATAGCTAGTGGGGCAGCTGCAGGAGGTGTGGGACGCTTTGCTGGTGCCCTCCACCATTCCAACAGTGGGATTTTCATCTTTCTGGGGATGGGAGTTTACCTTTGTTGAACATGGTCAAGGTTTCCAAGATGGCCAACCTCTGGGCGTGGAAGTGGTTAAAAGCTTCTTCCAGGACAGAGAACCCTGTGTCCCAAACACATAGCCTGCTTCAGGCCTGCACAAACAGCTTGGTGTCCACATGCAGACCTGGCCTCTGCTCTGCCTGCCCGGGACTCCCCCGGTCTCAGCTCACAGCCACGCTTGGCTGGGAGCCAGAGCTGGGTCAGAGCAAATGTCGACGTCCCCGAGAACAGGCAGTGAAGTCCCCAGCCGGGAGAGGGAGGTGGCACGTCTATGGATGCACCACAGTGCCATTATTATGCAGGGAAACTGAGGAAAGCAATAACAGAAACAGCAATAAAAACAATGGCAGTTAATAGTCATTGAGACTTAACCACAGGCTAGAGACTATGCAAAATACCTGCCATGAATAATCTTCCTTAATTCCTCATAAACCCTTCATGGAGCTGGACCTATTATTCCAGTACTTGGGAGGCTGAGTCAGGAGGATTGCAGGTTCATGGCCAGCCTCGGCATCATAGAGAGACCCTCTGCAACTTAGTGAGAACCTGTTTAAAAAAAATAGGAGTGGGGGTGTAGCTCAGAGGTAGAATGCCCTTGGGTTCAATCCCCAGTAACACACACACACACACACACACACACACACACACACACACACAATCAAAAAAGTTCATGGGATAGGTACTATTATTTTTCCTGATGGGGAAACTGAGGCTTGGAGAGGTTGAGAAACTCGGTTAATAATGTGGCAACAGTAGCATTCAAATACAGACCTGTCCCCAGAACTGGAGCTAAAGTCTGAGAGACATTGAGCAATTACCTGCTTAACCTGATCTACATGGACAGCCAAATTAAATAATTTAGACCCAGCCTTTCACTTCAAAATATAAATGATGGTAAAATCCACTGCGATATATGTCATACCAACTGTGGGCAGAGGGCTCGATAAATATGAGCCAAGTAGAAGAGACATCAGCTTTAAATTCAGGGCACCATGGACACTGAAGGCAGGAGCCGGAGAGGTGGTGGGAACATGGGCCTTGAAGCTGGACAGCCCAGAGTTTGGGACTCCGGTGGCCTTGAGCAAGTAAGTAACCCTTCTCAGTGTTCTCTGTAAATTGGGGATAATAATAGGGCCGGCTTCGTAAGGTTGCTGGGAAGACTAAGAGAAGTGCCCAGGACACTGAAGAGGTTCGGGGTATTCACCCCACCGCTATGTACTGATGATGTAGGGTATACATCCCGAGCCCTGTGCTAGACGTGGGATACAGCATCCAGAGAGGCGTAAGTCCTGTCCCCAAGGAGCTCAATGTCTGGGGCAGAAGAAGACACCTACAATTTTAAGACTAAGGGAGCCATCTAGGGATGAGGAAACCACCTATGCAGGGCCTATGGTGACACTGGAGATCACCGACCCACGCTGGCAGCAGGGAGTGTCCAGGAAGACTTTCCAGGAAAAGGAAGGTCAAACTAAAGCCAGAGCCATGAGTAGGAGCTGTCAGGTGACAAGGGGGCAGAAGAGGGCTGCAGATGCCAGAATGTTCTAAGGCCTGGAGACCAGGGAGAGAAGAGGGATATTTCAGGAAGAACAGGTAGTCTGCTGTGGCTGGAGTCAAGCTGAGACTGGAGAGATGAGCGGGGGCTGGGTCATGATGAACCTTGAAACCCATATTAATATGATTTCAACTTGACTCAGCCCAACCCAAGAGTCAATCCAAAGGAATATATGTCTAGTAGAACCCAGAAGAAGTCCAGTATGGCCTTGACATGGTGGGAATACAGAACACAGAGCCCTGCCCTTTGGATGATTCTGAGCATGCCTCAGCCATCTGGGGGGTCCCGATCCCTCTATCTGCAAAATGGGCTACACCAAAGTTTTCCAAACTTTAACCAACCACAGGTCACCTTGATTTTTACCATACCCATGTACTAATTCATTTACTTTAATAAACTCACCATTTCTAGAACAGTAATATCTAAAACAGAAAATTAGCATCTCTATTCCTAAATAGAAGGCACCTGTAGCCAGGCATGGTGGCACACGCCTGTAATCCCAGAACTTGGAAGGCTGAGACAGGAGGATCACAGGTTCGAGGACAGCCTCAGCAACATGGCAAGACCCTCAGCAACCTAGTGAGACCCTGTTTCCAAACAAAAAATAAAAAGGGCCAAGGGTGTAGCTCAGATGTAAAATGCCCCTAGATTTAATCCCAATAACACACACACACACACACATACACACACACACACACACACACACACACACACACACACACCTTTAAAGATACATGCAATTGAACTGAAACAATGTCTATAATCCCCATTAGAGATAAGGAAACAACCTGTTTAACCCTATTTATAGTTCATTGAGACAATGTATTTATCCCTAGTTGCAGTTTGTTGAAATACTGTATTTAACCATAGTTACTATTTGTCAAAACAATGTATTTAACCCTACTTTTGTTGAAACACTATATTTAACCTTAGTTATAGTTTGTTGAAACAATGTATTTAACCTTAGTTACAGTAGGTTGAAACACTGCATTTAACCTTAGTTACCTTTGTTGAAACAATGTATTTAACCCTAGTTATACTTTGTTGAAACACTGTATTTAACCCTAGTTGTGGGTTGTTGAAATAATGCATTTAACCCTAGTTACAGCATATTGAAAGGATGCTCTGAATCCCAGTTAGTTACAGCCTGAGGCCAGCTGCTCTTTGAGGGACTGCAAAATGTTAGAGACACGTTCAACTTCCACTAGCACCCAGCCTGGGCTTTCTCGTTAATGTAATCAGAGGGGTCAACAAAAACAAGAAGGGGCATAAAAATCTCTCACCATGTGCTTTGATGCTATTTGGCATCGTGCCCATGCCCAGCGACCTCCTGGGATACACTGAAGCAGCTGCTCTGTGTCCCACACGGGGCGGGGGGATGCTGAACTGAGCATCCATCTACTTGTAGGGTCTCTCCTATCTCTGCCTCTCTAAAATCTGTCACTTGGCAAGTCTTTCCTGGATAGGAAAAGGTGGAAGGAGGGTTCTGGGGGACCACACCTTAGGCACAGCTGGGTGCCCCAGCATTGCAGCACTTGGTGATTAATGACCTTCTTCCTCCTGCAGAGGATTTCAGTCGCCCTGTCTAGAATGTGCAGAGGTGAAGAAGTCTAGTTTGGTCCCATCCACAGCCCAGAGCTCCCCCATGAAAGAATGCTCCCGCAGCTCTTCCTATGCCAGCACCAGATCCTCCAGTCACTCATCCCGATCCCCAGACCCCAGAGCCTCCCCCAGGTACACACGGAGCAGATCCACCTCCTCTGAGAAAAGGTGAGTGGGGGGGGGGGTCTCGACCTTTGCTGTGCAGCGCTGTCCTCCTTGGCCGTGAGTTAAAGCAAATGGAGATTTCCTTTGAGCCATGGGGGAGTCAGACAGGCTTGAACCTGAATACCCGTTCTACCTACTATTAGCTGGCAGCCTTGGAAAAGCCAGTCAATCTCTCTGAACTTCACTTTTCTCATCTGCAAAATGCAACAGAGGATTGTTCTGAGGACTACAAAGCATTAGAGCAGTTCTTGGAACATAATGCATATTAGCTATTATTGCTACAATTGGCATGAAGATGTGCTAATGTGTATCAGTTAGCTTCTGCTGCTTAAGAAAGTACCCCCAAACTTTAAAAAAAAAGTGGGAAGCATGTGCAGGAGGGAAGGAGACTGAAAGGAGCATAGAAGTTAGTCATTTGAATGCACAATGATATAAAATGGTCCCCCCTTGCCTACAGGGAATATGTTCCACCTCCAGTGGATGCCCGCAATCACAGATAGTACCAGACCCTATAATAAATAACCTTTTCCACCTTAACTGTGAGCTTATCATGCACTGTGGCGATAACTTTTGCAGTCTGAGGCACAGCAGCAAAACTAGTGTGAATTTCTTTTTCCTTCTTCACAATTTTGCAGAAAGATTTGTTATTACCTTAACATATTCAGCATATGTGTTTTTCTCTTATTAAGTCAAGAACATTCACCTTCTCACCTAAAGGAAGCACTTTATGGCTTCTCTTTGGCATGTCTAAATTGCTAACACCACTATTCTTGCACTCAAGAGCCATTGTAAAGTGAAATTAGGGTTACTTGTGCACAAGCACAACAATGCCATGACAGTGGATCTGCAGACAGCATGGCTAAGTGACTCACAGGCAGGTAGCATATACCATGTGGATACCCTGAGCAGAGCGGCGATGCGCATCCCGGTAGTATGAAGCAGGATGGCAAGAGATTTCATCGTGCTATTGACAATGCAATTTCAAAACCTACAAATTGTTTATTTCTGGAATTTTCCACCTGATTTTTCACACCATGGTTGACCATGGGTGATTGAAACCATGGAAAGTAAAACCATGGGGAGGGGCTACTGTAGCCTACAGAAGTCAAGAACACTTTGAAACCAAACAAACATGGGTGACCCTGAGAAAACCGCATCACCTCTCCCTGCCTCTGTTTCCCCATCTATAAAATGACTCGAGAATAGCACCTAACCCTAGGGTGTGTTGAACGTCCAATGAGATACACACAAAGTATTAGTTCAATGTCTGGCACATAAGGAAATGCATAATATGCATGGTTAACATTTCTCTACGTGCTGGATAGTTGGCACTAAGCCTGTGCACCAGTATGCCAAGTGAATTACCCTAATTTAGTCATTTGATTTATGACTTTATAGGGTAATTACTATTATTAACCCCATCTTGCAGATAAGGAAACAGAAGCCCAGAGAAGTAAAATACCTGCCCAAGGTCACACAGCTAATAAATAGCCAGGATAGCAATCAGAGGGTTGCCCATATTATTATTAACCACCCAAAGAGGAGAGGAATTTGACTGGTCGGTAAGGGCCTGGTTCCGGGGACACACCAGCAGATGCCCGCACACCCCTGGCGCACGCAGCAGGCTCCTTAGGAGCTGTTCTGTCTTCTCAGGTCCTACTCGCGCTCGCCCAGCTATTCCTCCAAGTCCGGCAAGCGGAGCCCGCCCAGCCGAAGCTCGCGATCCCGCCGCAGCCCCAGCTACTCGCGCTACAGCCCGGGCAGGTACGGCCCCGCTGCCTCCCGGGCCCCCCTCGCTCCGCCGCCCTCCCAGGCCCCTCCGCGCCCGCGCCTTCCTCTCCAGCCCCACCGAGGTCGGGATGCGGAGTTGACTCTGCAATCTTACCGGCCTCTTTATCCGACAGGAGTGGCAACAAGGCCCAAATATATACCCCTGCGTCCGGATGTCCCCAAACACCCTCTCAGCCACACCCTGAATTCACGTCCCAGTTCTCAGGTGCTTCGCCCCACGTAATAACTAGTCCTCATCCCTGTATTCAGAGCCTCCAATCTTAGCCACACCAGGACCCGAGTCCTATTCACATGCTCGCCTCTGCAACGTTTGCACCCGCAAACTGCCCACCCGCAAAGGCTGGCACCCCTGCACCGCGCAGCTCCGCCCGCGGTGCGCACCCCCGAGGGCCGCCCGGTCCTCTTCCCGGCCGTCTTCCCGGTCCACAGACCCCGTCCCCTGCCCGGTGGGGTGGAGGACAGAGAAGAGAGGAACAGAGTGCCCCTCTCCTGCACGTTCCCACAGAAAAGCCAGGCCAGCCCCAGCTCCCCAGTAACCCCTACCCGCACCCCTTCAGGGAGCGGGACCCCAAGTACAGTGAGAAGGACTCGCAGCAGCGGGAGCGCGAGCGCGCGCGGAGACGGCGGCGGTCCTACTCGCCCATGAGGAAGCGCCGGAGAGACTCGCCGAGCCACCTGGAGGCCCGACGGATTACAAGGTGAGGCTGGGGAGCGGGCCCCCCTGCACCCCACCTCGCCCTCGCTCCCCTCCCACCGCTTGACTCCTCGGGCCTGGGACTTCAGGATTGTGGGGACTCAGGGACCCCAACCACTGAAAAGATGCTTGGGTTCACAGCCTCCTGGAGGCTAAGTCATCTCTGGTGTCCAACACCACCCGAGGGGGCGGACTGGTGGGCGGGGCCTGGATGACATGGGCGGGGCCTGGCGCACATGGGCGGGGCTAGGATGTGACAGCTGGGGAAAGGGGTGGGGCCATCCTAAGGAATAGGGTGTGGCCTGGGGCTGGAGCTGGAGTCTGGGAACCCAGCTGGGGTGGGTGAAGCTGGGCCAGGGAAGCCAGAGGGGTCCTGCCAGAGAATGGGGGCCCCGACATGGGGCAGGGCGTTGGCCTAGACCTCCTCCTCAGACCTGCATACTGAGATGCCAGGTATAGACAGACTTGGATGTAATTATGCTCTGAACCAAATGTGGAGAGGGCAAACAAGATGACTGAGGTGCCAAAGGACCTCAGAGGTCCCGCTGGGAACGAGGAAAGAGGCATCGACGAGGGCTGTCATGGGAGGCAGCGAAGGGAGCGAAGAACGGAGTGCCCCGTGCAGACTGACCTGCAGAACCCTGTGCCCTTGTTATTTACTGACTGGTTAGAACAGGTGGGTGAGGTTACCTGCACAGGTAAGGTCTCAGGAGAGAAGAGCCCTGGCAGAGAGGCCTGAGGTCTGAGTAGAAACAAATTTCTCAGACCTTGGAACCCGGAAGAAGGGCTGAATGCTGCGCTAAAATTGGGTCTGCCTCCCAAGCATCCAGAGACGGCAGGGGAGCAGGGATCCTGCTGACCCAGTGAGATGGAGATGACCTGGGAGGAAAGAGAGCAGGCGTCCAGGCAGTCAGCCCAGGGTGGTGGAGTCCCCTTCTGGAATATTCCACAGAGCAGCCTCCCTCCCTTGATTAGAGATGTAAGCAAGGTCACCTTGGAGGAAGGCCAACATTAAAAGAGGCTGTGTGTGTGTGGGGGGGTGCTGGGGATTGAACTCAGGTGCATTCTACATCCCAGCCTTTTATTTTATTTTATTTTGAAACAGAGTCTCGCTAAGTTGCGGAGGGTGTCACTAAGTTGCTGAGGCTGTCCTCGGACCTGTGATCCTCCTGTCTCAGCCTCCCAAGTACTGGGATTACAGCGTGCACCACCGCTCCCAGCTGGGAGTGGCCTTTTATTTGGTGCATTGTAATTATACATCATGCCGAGTTATAGAGAGATAGGAACATACATGCGCACTGAGAGCGGCATTTCTAAAAGGCCATTGGGTTCCCTTAATCAGCCCCAAATAATCCATCTTGATTAACCCATTCAGTGTCTCCCAGACTTGTCATCTGTCACAGCTCTGCCGCTTCCACTTCATCTGCTTATTAAATGAACTGTCGTCAACTTAATTCTTTTAAAAGGGATATGCCCTTCTCGGAGGACCCCATGTTTATTTTTAAAAAAAAACTCGATACACCACAATAAATGGAAAAATCGGCCTCTCTTGCCTAGAAATAGAACCTACTAGAAATAGAAGGTTCTAGTAAAAGCAAAAATAGCGACACGAATTTGCAATTAAAGTTTAGATGTAGAGTCTGTTGCCAGCTGCAGGCTCTGAGCCCAAGGCTTGCTTTGTTAAAAATAATAATATTTTTTAAGTAAGACTGGCACTTTTCAAGACTCATCAGCACTTAGCTGAGACTGACGTCCGCAAGGCGGCAGGAGGAGTGGAAAGGAGTGTTTGGGATGTTGGTTGGGTGGGTTCTCCCCCAAGGGGCTGTACGTGGAAGGGTACTGTTTTCCCAGGGTGGAGACTGGGAGTCTAGCCCTGGCATCCTCTCTGGTCTTGGCAGTGCCCGGAAGCGCCCCATCCCCTACTACCGGCCCAGCCCCTCGTCGTCCAGCAGCCTCAGCAGCGCCTCCTCCTGGTACAGCAGCGGCAGCGGCAGCCGCTCGGCCAGCCGCAGCTACTCCCGGAGCCGGAGCCGCAGCCGGAGCCGCAGCCGGAGCCGCAGCCGGAGCCGGAGCAGGAGCAGGAGCCGAAGCCGGAGCCCAAGCAGGACCCGCTCGAGCGGCAGCTCCAGCTCCCGCAGCCCCAGCCTGGGCTCCCGCAGCCGGAGCCGGAGCCGGAGCCGGAGCCAGAGCTACAGCTCTGCAGACAGCTACTGCAGCACGAGGCGCTAAGCAGGGCCTTCCTGGAGCCAGCCGCCCTGGGAACCGTGCGCTCTGCCAGCCTCCCCTGCTGCCCGCCCTCCCTGCCTTCTCCCTGGTGACAGATAGCGAGGGTTCCTGGACCCTGTCCTCCCCGCCTTCCTGAGGAGGAGGAAAGCGGGTACGGGATTCACCTCGGTGTCGCGCCGCTAGCAGCCTCTACCAGCACCACCCCGGGCGCCTCAGGCCGGAGAGCGCCGAGAGAACCATCAATTTATTGGCACACACAAAAACCTTCAAGGTTTCCAGAGAAGCAGTGGGTCCTTGACTCAAAAGTTGGAGGCCCGGCCGGGAAGTGTGGGGACAGTTCTGCTCAGCCACGCTCACAGGATGTGTACAGGAGGTCAAGGGTCATCCCCCACCTGCCCTCACTCTCCCTCCATTCAATCTCCTGGCACATTATGGACCCCCAGGCAAGGGAGAGGCGAGGGCGGAGACCAAGGGCAGTGGAGTCCCAGATAGGAGGTCAGGCCTTTACCCTCCCCCAACGGCCAGAGCAGAGCAGAAGCCCCTCAGGTCCTAGGAGGGAGGAACATACAGGGGCAGGGCCGGGCCACTGAGGGTGGTGGGAGGCGTCAGGAGATGGGAGCGCACGAAGCAGAAGGGCCAGGGTCATCTACTGCTCAGCGTGTGTCCGCACGGTCAGGGGAAGGAGGCCCCAGGTTCTAGCGACGGAGAGGCCACCACACAGCTTACCCAAGATGCCCCCTGGCCGTGCACAGCGGCCCTGCAGCCCCACAGGAGAGGAGACAGTGGGACAGCCGGGACACTTGGACTCCAGCCCCACTTCCCAACTTTGCCTCAGCCCCACTGGCTGGCACCAGCTTAATGCCACGGGATCATCTGCTGAACGCTCCCCAGTGCCCTGGCCAGCTGCCAGCCCCCGCGCCAGACAGTCTGGCCTCGCACTCTGATCGGCGCCTGCCTGCCCCCTCCCCACCGCCCAGACTGCCACACCCTGGATCCTACCCAGGGATGCCTGGCACTCACCCACCCACCCTTCCGCCTAAGCTCTCAGGAAGTCTGCCAGGATGGGGCACAGCAGCTCAGATTTGGGGAAAGACCCAAATCCGGAGGGTTCGAGGCGAGGGGCTTGAGCGCTCCTGTCTCAGGCTCCTAGTCGCTTCTGAGGCTTTCCGTCAGCTTGGGAGAGCCCCGCCTTCATTTCTGCCCTCATCCTGCCCGCGCAGGGCTGGGCAGCAAGGGTAAGCTGCCCTCTGACACACCATACCACCAGCTGCTTCAGCCGGCAGGCCAGGGAGAAGCTCCTGAAAATAGCCCCTTGGGCATCCCCCTCACCAGCTGCCTGGCTTTCCGGAGCCTGGCAGGTGAGTTTCAAGCCTGCGGTGGCAACTGCAGCAGGACAGGGTGTGGGGGACGCTCTGGCCACCGGAGCTGCGGGGAAGCAAGGACCAAATACTTTTCATCCTTCCTGCCCAAAGGAAAATATTTGGAAAACATCCTTTTTCTTGGCAGCAGTGATCTCCCCCTCCCAATCTATCCCATCATTCTGATATGATGGGGGTCAAGAGACTGCCAGGCGGCTACCCTCAAAGTCCTTCCCCCAGCAGGAGAGAGGAGCAGAGCCCCAGGTGGCTGTGGATAGCCTGGCCTTCACACCGTGGCCTCCAGCCCAGACCAAAGCCCCGCCCCGGGACTCAGACGCCAGTACTGTCACCGCAGAAGGCCGGATGGCAGGTGCCTGGGACCAGGGCAGGTGCCCCGGGAGGGCATGTACAGCAACTGTAAATAACCCCCTTCCCTGCCCAGGATCCCAGATTGGGCTCCAGTCTCCCTTCGGAACAGAGACTTGCCAGGGCCTCCAACCTCCTTAGCAGGACAGCCGCGAGGGCCCAGGAGCCTGCCCTCCAGGCTATCCATGCAGCCCGCTCTCGGGGACCATTTTTCCTGGGGCTCCCAGCAAACCTTTTATTTATGTTTATTTATGTTTATTTATTTATTTATGTGACATCTCTCTCTTTCTCACCACTAGCAGTATTTATTTATTTATTCATATGGAAAGGGTGTGTGTGTGTGTGTCTGTGTGTGTTTGGGGAGGGGAGAACTGCTAAATTATTTTTTATTTTTTTTTATTTTGTTTTTGCATTTCTCATTTTTTCCTCCTGTCTCTATGGATATGATTTGGGAGGCTGAAGGAGGAGATGTGGGCCTTTTCCCCCAAGGCTCAAAGCTAGAAACCTCCTGCTGCTAGGGTAGATGAATCCCAGGATTCTCGACTCAGCCCCTGCCCACCAGCAGAGTCGCCGAGGTGTCCCAGAGATAGGCACAGCGGGGCTTCTGAGCCCTGTGGTCGCAGGGTGAACCTCAGCTGGGGCTGGGACTAAAGTTAACCTGTGAGGCAGAGCAGCTCAGGCATTCGAACTCCCTCATGTGTGTCCCTTAGGGCTGACCCCGACTGGAGACAGATGTGCCACCTCTGGGCAGACAAGACCTCAGTTGGGTACTTACTAAAGTGCTTGCCTTGTGTTTGGGGGGCCAGGGTGGATGAAGATGGCTTAGTGCCCGGCTGGTACTTGGACTTGCTGAGGTGTGACGAGGTGTGATGAGGTGCTCGCACCTGAGACTGAGGCAGGAGTGAGCTGACCTGGGGGAGAGAAGCCGCACACCTTGATCTCCCTCCAGGGCAGACACAGTGGGGCCCCTGCTCCCTTCTCTGAGCACACCTAACTGGGCTCATGGAGGTCTCACATGCCTCCACTCCAAGCCCTGGTTGCCCCATCTTTGAGATTTGAAAGCAGCCCAGTTTGATCTGCGGTGGATGCACAGGCCCAGCCATCCTGTGAGAGACCCAAAACCCCAGACAGTGGCCTTTGTGATCTCTTGCTGCTTCATCAGGCGAGAGCACATAGCTATTTCTGAAATCCTAAAATAAAACAAGATGAAAGGGGCAGCCAGAGGGTCCCCTAAGAAGGTCATTTCTGAGCTGACCCTGGGAGCTGGGATCCAGAGACCGTCCATCATCAGTCCCACCTCTGCCCATCTGGCAGTGTCTTCCGACTGGCTGGAGAGGGCTCGTGCCCGTTCCAAAGTCGCCGTCCACTGCCTTGCCCTTGCCAGCCCTGCCTGGCCCAGCTTTGGGTCCCAGGAAAGAACGCTCTGCATCATCCTTGGTTGTTTCCCTCACAACATGACTACGCTGCTCTAACCTGGGGAGGGGCCCCAACCCTGTGAGAGTTTGCAAGAAGGTTGCTCAGATTCCTCCTAAAGGGAGAGTCGTTTATATACATTCTCATTCATTCATATTCATTCTCTCTCTCTCTCTCTCTCATTTTCTTTACCCTTCCTTTTCCCTTTTTTCCCCATCCAAACATAGAACTCTTTGTGGAGACACTAGTAGCTTCAACTAACCAGAACTATCAGTCCCTGGCATTGCACCTAGCCCACTTCATGCTCATTATCCGGGGAATAAGACAGGTCACTTGAAAGCCGCTCATGGCAAGGATTGGGAAAATGGTTCCCTTGCTTGGCACAAAATTCTCGCTTCTGTGAAGCAGGGAAGTTTTAGAGAAATAAACCCAGATGTTGACCCAAGGCCTGGGAGAGTCACCAAAGACAGGATTTCACTGAAACTCAGAGGGAAAATGAAAAGAGCTTCCGGGATTTTTAGGGAATTCTCCATTATCAAACAAAACCTATAAGCAAAATTGGAGCCCCTTCATTAGTTGGGGAAGGCTCCTCAGGGCTCGGCCACATGCCGTCTCTGCTCCTTCTCAGAAGGGAACTCAAGCGTTGAGCAGAATAAAGTGAAGATGTTGGAGAGACGCAGGGGTCTCGGTCTCAGCCACACCCCTGCCCCGAGCAGACCCCCTCTCTTTCCTAAAAGGGCCTTCTCGAGGAGGTCCAAGTTTGGGGTGTTCCCCAAGATTGCAGAAAGAAAGTGTTTTCCTTCTCAAGCTCAACTTCTCTCTTTTCTTCTGCTGTATTCTTTCACCTCCTCTTTTCCACACATATTCAACATGGTCGCATGTGACGGGTCTTGCCTGGCTTTCCACTCTGGCTCAATAGAATATTTGGTCTATAATAAAACAGCATCAAAACCAGAATTCCTTACAACATGCCCCTCCCCATTAGCCAGCTGATAGCCGGCTGATAGGACGGCTCTAGTGAAACCTCCCCTCCTCACTTCTGCACCAATGAGCCATTGTCATTGACACAGTTGTCAACTTCCCCGTCTGTGACTAGTTTTTGTTTGTTTGTATGTTTATGTTTTTTAATGTTTGTGGAGTTTTTTGGAGGTCATTATTTTGCATTGTAAATACCATGATGGGGACCCCTCATCAAACATGGTTTATTTAATAATTTATTTCCTATTTATTGAGTGGTGTTGAGAAAGGAGAGGGACCACCTCTCCCCCCGGGATTGCTAGCTGGGCGTCAGCTCTGGCGCCGCCGTGTGCGGGAGGGCTTCATCTCCCAGGGAATGAGCCCGAATCACAAAGCAAAGAGCAGAAAGGAGGCTCTGGTCGTACGAATGACGCTCCAGTGGATGAAACACGGCATCGCGGGAAAACCTCATCTAGATGGAAATTAATTGAGTCAAAAGCATGCACAGGAACCAACTTCTACTAAGAAGTCACAATGCCTTGAAAAAGAAAAGAGAGAAAGAGAGAGAGAGAATGAAAATTGTAATCCCTTTTCTCTAGCCAAGAGAAGTTATGCCTCATCTTCTAACAAGCTGAGCCAGAGAGACTGGCATGGCGCTCCTTTGTGATCCTCTTGCTGGGCATGTGTGGGTGAAAGGGAACGGGTCTTGGGCCTCAGTTTTGTCATCTGTAAAATGGGGCTTGGCCCAAGTTTCTTGGCAGGGTGAGGAGAGAAGATTCTAGCTCTGATGCCAGGATTCCAGACTGTTGGATATTGTCCCTGTGTCTTCTGCTATAGGTTGGAGGGTGTCAACTAAGGAAGTAAACAAAAAAGTAGGGTGTGAGCCAGGCATGATGGCACAAGCCTGTAATCCCAGTACTTGGGAGGCTGAAACAGGAGGATCAGAGGTTGGAGGCCGGTAGCGAGGCCCTCAGCAACTTAGTGAGACCCTGTTTCAAAATAAAAGAATAAAATAGGGCTGGGGGTGTAGCTCAGAGGTAGAACACCCCGGGTTTAATCCCGGGTTCAATCCCCCCTAAAAGTAGGGCATGGGCTTCATTTGCTGGGTAAGGTTGGCGATAGCTGAGTCCTGCAGTCAGTTATGGGAAGCCTCAAGGTTCCGTCACCTTGGTAACGTCCTTTTTATTTACTTTGAACGTCTCTCCAAGCCCAGTAGACCAGCCTTGTCACAGGAGAGGCAAGATGGCTTTGCCCTGCCGTGGACCTAGCCACTGTCCAGCGTCTGACCATATTTTGTACAATCATTCAAATAAGCCAGCAACAGAGGTCCTAGTGCCACTTTTCAGATGCAAAAACTGTGGCTGGGGAGGGGACTGTCACGCCCACGCTCGCTCCCTGAGCTCAGATGGACTGTCTCCAGTTCCTGAGTCCCACTGGCTCACACTTTGGGGGCCTGAGCCAGCAGCACTCTTCTTTGTGCTCTCTCTCTCTCTCTCTTTCTCTCTCTCTGTCTCTCTCTCTCTGTCTGTCTGTCTCTCTCTCTCTCTCTCTCTCTCTCTCACCTCTTAGCTCTTTCCTCAAGTGACAATTGACCAAGAACCTAGCACAGTCCATCATGTTGCACAGGAGGCCCGGCACACCCCGAGGCCATTTCTCTACGTTGGGGGCTGGAACTCCCACCTGGAAAATACCAAACCAGAGGATCCATCACCAGCCCAGCTCAGCCCGACCAGCGTCGCCCCCGAGCATCCACATCGGGAGGAAAGAAACTGCTGTGTCCTGCATCATCGGGGCCCAGGCCCTGCCCGGCGACACAGTGGCCACAGCGCGCTTGATCCCTGGTCTCCATAGCTACCCGTAAACCTTCCCGGGGTTTCCAGTTTTCAACCTGTGTGGAACATGTCTCTGTCCTGATTAAAGGTCCCATGGTATGGCGCTCTCACGTCCTGCCCAGCGTCCTCTGTTTATATGGGGTGCCAGAGCACAGAGGCGGGAGGGAGTTGGGGTGCTGAGGGGTCTTCCCCGGGAACCGCCGCAGGGCACATAGTTCATACTGCTCAACTCCTTTCCTGACTCTTCCAAACAAACCTGTAAGTGCTGGGGTCTCATGTATGCGTTAGCAACACCTCTGGAGTGCCTTAGGGGGCCTTCCCGGAGCCTCTCATACACATCATCTTAGCTTCACTACAACCCTCCTTACTACCAAGAGGGAAACTGAGGCTGAGAAAAAGGAACAGTTTTTAGAGTCCAAAAACCTGAATTCAAGTCTAGACCCAGCCATTGCTGGTGCGTGACACTGGTGTTGGGACAGTATCGGGTCCCTCCCTGTGCCTCTGCGGGAACTGAGATGTAGCTTTTTTATAAAATGAAGGTTAGTGACATGACTGCTTCCTAGACAGAGCCTGAGCGGTGGGGGGGCATGGAGACAGCAAGGAGTCACTAGCTTGGGGCAACAGGGGCCTGAGAGGCCCTGGGGCGGCCCCTGGCGATGTTCTCGGTGGAGAATTAGAAAACACACAGGAGGCAGGCAGGTGAGGGACCTGGACGAGGTAGACTGTGGGGGACCCCTATATACAGACATCAGGTGGGAATCTCAGCTCAGTGTGGCCAAATCCCTGATTTTTCTCTTTCCCTCCTCCCTTCCTCCCTCCCTCCCTTCCTTCCTCCCTCCCTCCCTCCCCTCCCTCCCTCCCTCCCTTCCTTCCTTTCTTTCTGGTACTGGGGATTAAACCCAAGGGCATTCTACCTCAAATACACCCCAGCCCCTTTTATTTATTTGTGTTTGTTTTGAAAGAGGGTCTTACTAGGTTGCTGAGAATCGCACTACATTGCTAAGGCTGGCCTTGAACCTGCAATCCTCCTGCCTCAGCCTCTCAAGTACTGTGGTGGCACATGCATGACTCCCCAATTTTTCAAAAGAATCTGATTTTTAAGATAAGTTCCCTGATTTTTTAAAATGTTCATGATTCATTGTTTTCTCAAATGCTAGCACACAAATAACACATACGCACACACTCTTGCAGGAATGATGATATGACATCCCAGGGGCCCGGCAGGAGGAAGTGTCTCAGCCCTATGCTCAGGGTAACTGGGGGGTTGTTTCAACCCCTTTTCTAGCACACAGACTTGTCCACACCTGAGTTGGTTATCAACTAGGGGAGAAAGGTTAACAAAAAACGGCTCACCAATGTTGCTGGCCATGCATCCTGCCCAATAGAAATCTACCTCGGAAATCATTCGGATGGAGCAACCTCCCTTGGGAAATCCTTGGCTACCCACCACCCCATCCCACCCACACACTGATTTCCTACTTTCCAAAGAGGCTCAAGTAGACCAGCACCCAGTATCTTCCAGTATCTTCTTTCACGGTTTTTTCAATAAATAGTAATGATTAAGAATAAAAATAACTTTGAATCCAGGCATGGCGGCACATGCCTGTCATCTCAGTCCTTGGGAGGCTGATTCAGAAGGAACATAGGTTCGAGGCCAGTCTCAGCAACTTAGTGAGGTCCTGTTTCAAAATAAAAAATAAAATAGGGCTGAGGGGGTAGCTCGGAGGTAGAACGCCCCTATATTCAATGTAACACACACACGAATTAAAAATAACCTCTTCTAGGTCAATTGTCACATGCCATTTGCACGCAGTAATTTATCTGATTTTCATAAGGCCATTTGGTCCCATTTGATAGAGGGCAAAGTCGAGGCTCACAGAGGCAAGAGCATGTAGCTAGAGGGTTTGTGCATCCAGGTGCCTGGCCTCCAAAGCCACTTCCCCTTTACCTCCCTCCCCCAGGGGTGTGACTCAGGGGTGTGACTCTGAGTCTGTGCGACTCACAGACTCAGAGCTCCCTCTCTGTAAGGGCCCCAATGAGATAACTTCTTTCCACAAAGTGTGGCTGCCAGGAGGCTGTCCCTGCTAATGATGTCAGCTGCCTCTGACTCAGAGCGGCCTCGGCCTTCCTGCTCTGGCCCCCAGTTACGGGAATCCAAGCGCTGGCTTGCTTTTCCAGCGACTGACCTGGACAGGTGCCCCGCCCCCGCCTGGCCCCTGCTGTCCTGGCTGCAGAGAAGAGAGACCTGCGGCTGGAGACGGCTCTCTCCCAGGCCAGACCAGCAGTGCCCAAGGACGGAGCGGAGATGGCATGCCATGCATCCAACACCCCACTTCCAGCAGTCCCGGGGACACTGCAGCCTTTCAGGGGGGTGAAAGCAACAAGACAAGCAGAGGGCAGGAGGGACACAGGAAAATAAGCCTGCTGCGCATCAGGGGCCCAGATCCTGCCCAAGCAGGCTACATGACCCTGAGTGCGCCAGCCCCTCTCCAGGACCTAGTTACTCGACCTGTTCAAATGGGTACCTCAGACCAGAGGGTCTCAACCGGGCTGTGCATTGAAGCCACCTGTGACCTTTACACAGCCACCACGCTTGGCCCCACCCCAAAGCATTCGAGGTGGGCGCTGGCATCAGCACCTCTGAAGCGCTCCCTGGGCATTCCAGCCAGGACGGAGAAGCACTGCGTTAGACGGTACCTAAGACGCCATCAGATCAGATGTCCCCCAGTGCTCTCAAAGCTGCCATGAGGTGACAGTAAGCCAGCAGTGGCAGCACCCAACGCTTAAGCAGTGCCTCCTATGAGCCGGCACGAGTCCACGGGCTTCATCTGCAGTAACATGCGTGACTTACATACCCACCCTCACCCCATGAGATAGATACCATTTTAAGGTCCATTTTACAGAAACTGAGGCCGGGGTTACAGGTATGTGCCGCCATGCCCAGGCCGCCCTGGGTCACATGGCTAGGAAGGGGCACAGCTGGAAGCTGGGATGAGGGTGTGTCCAAACAGCCCCCAAAACTGCCTCGGAGGGTCCAGAAAGGTGTCACAGAAAACACCTGACTGCCAGGCCCAGGCCGGATGGTGAGTGGGAGCTGGCCAAGCTAAGAAAAAAAGAGGGGGAGCAAGGCTCAGAACGCACAACTGCGCATGTGCAGAGCGCAGGAGGGACCTGCCTGACACAGGCTCGGCCCACTGCCTGCCTGGTGTGTGCTTTCCACAGACTTCTCAATACCTGTAATCAGTCTGTTTACTCGTTTAGTGCCCGTCACCATGAGGACAGGAGCCTCCTCTGCTCCTTCATCCCTGATCACCCAGCAGGAGAGGTGTGCCCGGCACGTGATCCGCCACCAGTGATAGAATCCGCCCAGGGCTGCGGCTCTGCTCCCCGCCAACCCCGTGTGTGTGTGGTGTGTGTGTGTGTGTGTGTGTGTGTGTGTGTGACTGAGGCTTGATTTCTACCTCTGAACTAAACCCCAGCCCTTTTTTATTTTGAAACAGGGTCTCGCTAATTTGCTGATGCTGACCTTGAACCTGCCATCCTCCTGTCTCAACCTCCCAAGTACTGGGATTACAGGCGTGTGCCACCACGCCCAGCCATTCATTTTGAGCTGTTTAATGTTTAGTTTAGGGGGCACATGGGGGGTACATACCCTAGGATTAGAGACATGATTTTTCAGAGGAGTGGCTGGAAGCAAGAACTTGGGAGTCAGAAAGATCTGGATATGAGCCTGACTCTGCTGTTGTCTAGCTGTGTGTGCATGTGTCTGTGACTTAGCCTCTCTGAACTCCAGTGTCTTTACTTTCCAATAGGGGTAATAAAAGCTTCGATCTCCTAAGATTGCCTGGAAGGTTAGTAGAGGTGATGCACACTTAGCAAGGTCTGATGAGGTGGTGGCACCGTCGCTGATACTAAAAGGAGAGGCACAGCGGCCTAGGTAAGCTCCCGCAAGTTTCTGGGAGGATTCCAGGTCCCCTTGGCCAAAGGTTAAACAGTCTCGCTTCTCACCTTTCATCACCTGGAACAACACATTCTCAAGCGAGGGCGCTCCCACCTGCGGGCCTCGGAGGCGCCGCCTGCACGCACAAGAATCCAGAGTCTCCCGGGAACTCGGCCATCTCCGCCTGCCAACACGCCCCAGATTGCGTCAACGCTTTCCACCCGCCGTCCTGGTATCAGACCATTTGTGGAGAGACAAGGGGCTGTTGACGCCTGTCCACCAGAGTGGATCGCAGGCCCCTCGCCCCGCCCTGGGAGGGCCACCTGCAGCCCATCTGGGTCCCGGTGACTCATGGCAGACTTGCTTTGCCCTGGAAACTGGTCAGATGCCTTCCTGAGGTGTAACGCTGGGACCTTTCACAATCGACTCTCAAGTCTAAACCCCAAATAAACACCACCAACCACATCAGATAGATTCAGACTGCCAAATGGAAAAGGGCTTGGAACAGGGGCGTGTGTGTGTGTGTGTGTTCTCCTTCATTCTCCTTTCCCTCAACCTCTGTTTTTAGATTAAGGTCTCCTTTTGGGGGAGGGGTACTGAGAATTGAATCCAGGGACACTCTACCTCTGAGCTACACCCCAGCCCAATTTTTAATTTTTATTTTGAAAAAGGGTTTCACTAAGTTGCTGAAGGTCTTCCTAAGTTACTGAGGCTGGCCTCAAACCTGCCTGCAATCCTCCTGTCTCAGCCTTCCAAGTACTGCGATTACAGGCATACCCCGCTGTGCCCAGCGATCAGGGTCTCTTAACCTGAGAGAATCCATGACCTCTCATGCTTGAGCGTCAGAGAGTCTGCGAATCACTGGGAAGCCCAAGCAAAGTGTAATGTATGAAAATATCAGGACGTTGGCACAGAGCAGTATCTGTTTCCCATCAGTTTTCCAAAAAGGATTTAGCTTCAGGATGCCTCACAGAATCTGTCTTTGCTTTCTCAGGATATGGCAGGTTTTAGTCACCTCCCAGTAGCCAGGCCCCTTTCATCCATGGTATTAAAGTCCCCCAATTTTTAACTAGGTTTATAGCCATTCAGGACAGAGGCCACATTTCCCAGCATCCTCTGCAGCTAGCTCTGGACACATGACTAATTTTGGCCAATGAGATGAAAGCAGAATTTCTGCCTGGTGGCTCCCAGAAATTTCTATAAGAGAAATTTGCTATGTGTTCTCTCCTCCTCATTCATTCCTTCTTTTTGATGGCTGCAATGTAGATGTGATGGCTGGAACTCAAGCGACTCCCTGGTTTGCTAGGTGGCATGGGAATGGAGCTCATATGATGGAGAATGTGCTAGAAGGGATCTCGGTCCCACAGGACTTTGTGGGGCATCAGACTAGCAATGGGCAGACTGTCTCTGGAATTAAGAATAAATAAGAATAAAGTTTACTCTTATTTTGGATGCTGTTATTTTGACTGTCCGTTGTTCATAGGTAAGGCTAATTCTGACACATATTCAGGGTGAAGCTAAGACAGCCCCCCCAGAAGGAGGTGTGTGTGTGTGTGTGTGTGTGTGTGTGTGTGTGTGTGAGAGAGAGAGAGAGAGAGAGAGAGAGAGAGGAGAGAGACAGACAAGGGATTGAATTAGGGGCATTCTACCTCTAAGCTACACCCCTAACCCTTTTTTATTTTTGTTTTGAAACAGGGTCTCACTAAGTCTAGCATCAAGAGTGGTCTTTTAAATAGAGTAATGCCAACAGCCACAAAGGGATGCCATTAGGGAGGTTACCCATCAGATTCGGTTAGGTTCTGCTGCAGTAACAAACAGGTGCAAAATGTCAGTGTCTTGGAAGAACAAAGGTTTACCTCTCACCCATGTCCGTTGAGAGCCAGCAGGGACAGTCTAATCATTGGTGACATTGATGACTATGATGCTGGTGATCATGGTGCAGAGGGAAAGAGGAGTCACCCAAGGATCCTGCCTGAATGGAGCCAAGGGTCTCCCATGGCCTATTAATTGCTTTGAACTGGCAGTGAAAGACATAATTTCTTCCCATAACTCATTGACCACGACTAGTTACGGGGCTTCTCCTAACACAGTGACATCAGGAAGTGAATTGCTACCTCCATGTGTCTCGACGGTGAGAGAGGAGAAACCAGAAGTGTCTGGCAAATGACATTGATGGCAGCCATGTGTGACACCTTGGATTGACCCCTGACTGCGTGCCAGGTACTGTTGCAGGTACCAGTGATGCAGCCTCAAACAATCAGACTGCAGTCCCCACCTCCCCTCACGCAGCTTACATGCTCATGGTGAGGCGGATACCGGCACAGGGATGAAAAGCATAACTATCGAGCCGGGCCTGGTGGTGCACACCTGTAGGCCCAGTGCTTGGGAGACTGAGACAGGAGGATCGCAGGTTCCAGGCCAGCCTCAGCAACTTAGTGAGATCCTCAGCAATTTAGTGAGATGCTGTTTCAGCAACGTAGCAAGACCCTGTTTCAAATTTTACCCAAAAAAAAAAGGGATGCGGTTGTAGCTCGGAGGTAGAATGCCTCTGGGTTCAACCTATAGTACCAAATACACACACACACACACACACACACACACACACACACACACACACACATACACACACAGTTAGTGGTAAGTGCTATGAAGGAAATTAAACCAGCAGAAGTGAGAGAGCATGACTTCAGGCTGAGCGGTTAGAGGTTTCCCTGAGCAGGTGAAGTTTAAGTGTAGGTACAAATGAACGACGGGCCCGCCACGTGGAGACCTGGAGGAACTGATTCCAGGCAGCTGAACGGCTGGAGACAAGGCCTCCGGCTGGAATGCGCGTCACTCCTGTTTGGGAGCAGACGGGAGGCCCGTGGCTAACCGCTCGGCGCCGGGGGAGACAGACGGCAGCAGGGAGTTGGAGGAGGAAGGTGGCAGGAGCCTTCATCTCCTTTGTAAAACTGTTCAGTACCTGAGACCATTTTGATTGTGCACTAGACTCACCACTCATCTCTGGCCCCAGGGTAGCGCTTTGCGTGTAAGAACTGACTAAACATCGACAAATGAATGAATGAATGAGGAAGTGAATGAATGAACAGTTGTTCCTCCCCACTCCCTACATCTGCGGCTTCTCACACGTTCAAGGGGCACCACTGTGTGCCCAGTTGCTGGCGTCTACAAACCAAGCAGGGTACTTGATGTGACCCTGTCCTCCCCTCCCGCCAACCTCCAGGGACACGCTGATTCTCTACCTGTCCTGGGCTGACAACCTCGCCCAGGTCACCTTCCTAC
This sequence comes from Glis glis, assembly GCA_004027185.1. Lineage (NCBI taxonomy): Eukaryota > Metazoa > Chordata > Mammalia > Rodentia > Gliridae > Glis > Glis glis. The sequence continues at coordinate 227 of PVJS01010719.1, read as the reverse complement.
CTGGGTCACCCTGGGAGCCTGCCCCCAGTGCACTCGCCACGGAGCTAGAGATTCCCTAGAACTCAGTTGTCATCACCCTCCCCTTCTCCAAACAGCCCCGAGGACCCTCGGTGGGCTCAGGACAAAGTCGAACTCTCAATGGGGCCCAAAGGCCCTGTGTGATGAGGCCACACCCATCTCCATGACCACCCCCCCAACACACAATCCGTCCCCCGACACACAATCCG
>PVJS01010718.1:36077-47575 GCA_004027185.1 Glis glis | reverse complement strand
AACGCAAGTTTGCATGGGACCTGAGTAATTGGTGGGGAACATGTTGTGACCATCTGGACAATGGGTTGTTAATAACTGTGGGTAAATGACTGCACTGTAAAGAGTCCTATGATGTACTAAGTAAAAAGTATTTTTCATGATGTACTAAGCAGAAAATTGTTAGTGTTAAGACTTCCTGATGTAAAAAAGGTATAAAAATAAAGTCTGATGCTCGCTGGGCAGAGACAGTACCTGTAGCTTCACTGAACTGCTGGGCCTCCTGTCTCTCATCCCCACGCCTACCCTACACCTCCTTCAGGGATTCCCCTGGACCCGTCGAGGCTGGACCCCGGCATCCAGCGGGGCCTTCACCTAAGAGTGAGGCCCCCTGGCCTGCCCCTCTCAATCTGCTCTGTGTCTGCGTCATTCTTTTCCCCTCAGGTGTGCCACAGGAAGGTAACCAACAGCAATCTATTTCCTCATTCCCAAGTCCTTGGAAGGTATCTCATGACACCAAAAATATGGTAACCAATTATAAAGGGGAAACACTTGTCACTGGGTTAAAGCCTGTTGCCAACAGAAAAATTTCATTCTCTTCTATGGCCACAAATTATAGCCAGTCATTCTACAATCTTAGAATTGTCTGAAATTTATCACGATGGGATCATATGTGACTGGGGGTGCACTCACCTAGCATGTGCAAGGTCCTAGGTTCCATAACCAGCACCACACAAAAAAAAGATAATGTAGATGGTTGAGTATGAATCCAATATTACTACTAGAAAGATAAGCGTAAGCACATGCCTGTGATCTCAGCTACTCAGAAGTTGAGGCAGGTGGATCATAAGTTCAAGACCCTGTCTCTAAGAAAAAAATAAAAAGGGCTAGCTTGGTGGTAAAGTACTCCTGGGTTCAATCCCAAGTACCTATTATCTTTCAGGATGCCTGAAATTTCACCATTCCTTTGGTCTTGACTGCAAATATTTCTGGGAAAAGTAAAGATGACTTTTCAGAGAATCCAGAGAGAAAAAAAATCATTATGTTCTATCTCTACTACCAATACCTTATTCCAGGCCACTTTCATTTCTCTCCCAGGTTACTGCAATAGCCATCCAGCTGGTCTCATATTCCCAGAATGGCTCCTTCCAATATGTTCTCAATACTACAGCTAGAGCAATCTTCCCAAAATGCAGATCTGATTGTGTTACACCTCTTGCTTAAGCCCTTTATTATAGAAAAAAAAAACACTTTCTCCTACACTCTCAACTCAACAATCAATACAGTACATTTCTATGACCTCCATCACCAAGAAGTGTGTAGGGATTTCTTCCCACCAAAAACTAATCAATTAATTTTGTGATAGACACAAGCTGAGTATCCTCTAATTCAATTCAATTCTGAAACTACCTGTAGACAAATGTCCAATTGAGGGACATTCTACAAAATACCTGATGAATACTTTTCAAAACTATCAAGGTCATCAAAAACAAAGAAAGAGCCGGGTGTGGTGGTACACACCTGTAATCACAGTATTTGGGAGGCTGAGATAGGAGGGTCCCAGGTTTAAGGCTAGCCTCAGCAATTTAGCAAGTCCCTGTTTCAAAATAAAAGATAAAAAGGGCTGCAGGTGTAGCTCAGAGGTAGAACACCCATGGGTCCAATTCCCAGTACCAAAAAAAAAAAAAAAAAGAAAGAAAGAAAGAAAGAAAGAAAAAGGAAAAACAAAGAAAGTCTGAGAAACTGTCATATCCAAGAGGAGCAAAAGATTCATGCTTAAAACCTGTATAATAGCCAGATATAGTGGCACATGCCTGTAATCCCGGTACTTGAAAGGCTGAGACAGGAGGATTGCAGGTTCAAAGTCAGCCTCAGCAATTTAGTGAGGCTCTCAGCAACTTAGTGAGACCCTGTTTCCAAATAAAAAATAAAATAGGGCTTGGGGTGTAGCCTGAAATTGGAAGGCCCCTGGGTTCCACCCCAGTACCACCAAAAAAAAAAATCTCTATAATAAAAGACAGATTGTTGGGCATGGTGGCACACGCCTGTAATCCCAGTTCTTAGGAGGCTGAGGCAGGAGGATCACAGATTCTAGACCAACCTCAGCAATGTATTAAGATCCTATTTCAAAATAAAAATAAAATAGGGCTGGGGGTGTAGCTCAGAGGTAGAATGCCCCTGTGTTCAATTCCTAGTACCAAAAAAAGGAAAAAAAAAGATTAACAAAAGGATAACGAATATATTTAATGATACAAATTTTAGATGGCATGGGAGCCTCTAGAAATAAAGACCCAAAGATACAGAGAAAAGTGGTCTATTTTTATGTAGAGTCATACAGAAATCTAATGGGAGGACAAAAGGGTCTGAGCTAATGGTAATACACTGGGTGGAACTTAGCAAGGCCTGTTTGTTCAGTTTCTTCTTGGCATTTATGTGTGACATTTCTTCCCTACAGATATAGGGCAGGACATATGTCACATGATGTCACATGAGAGTTTTCAGCGAGAAAAGAGGGAGAAGGTCAGAGAATAACTTTGTTGGGTTTTTGGGGTTTTTTTTGGAGAGGGGGTATTGGGAATTGAACCCAGGCCCCAGCCCTATTTTATTTTTTATTTTGAAATTGAGTCTCACTAAGTTGTGAAGAGTCTCACTAAGTTGCTGAGGCTGGCCACGAACCTGCAATCCCGCTGTCTCAGCCTCCCAAGTACTGGGATTACAAGCGTGAACCACTCCACCTGGCCCTGATAGGTTTTTATGGCCTGCTTCAGGGGAGAAAAATGGTGAAGGCAATTCTAGTTTCCATGACCTACTTCAGGGGAAAAAGGTATTAAAGAAGGTCAGAGTGACCTTCCTGCTTCTACTGTTTTCTCATTTTCCAAAGTGCCATGTTTTGGGGTAACATGTTCTGAGTCCCAACAATGTCTCTGTTAATAATAGAGAAACCAGATGAAGTATACACAGGACTCTCTGTACTATCTTTGAAATTTTTCTTTAAAACTCTTCTTCTTTTTCTTCTTCTTTTCTGGTTCTGGGGATCAGATCCAGGACCTCACACATGTTAGACAAGCACTCTACCACTGAGGTATATCCCCAACCCAAAACTGATCTAAAAAAAAAAAGTTTATTTTAAAAAATTCAGGCAAAACATTTGAATACACATTGTACCAAAAAAAAATGCATAAGTACAATGTATAAATGCATTAAGCCCATGAAAGGATACACAACATTTTTAGCTATATGACAAATGCAAATTAAGTCACAATGCAATAGTACTACAGACAATCTAGAATGGTTCAAATGCAAAAGACTGGCTAAACAAGCATTCATATGAATATAGAGTAAAATTCTCAAGCACTGAGTATGGGAATGCAAAATGATACAGTTGTTCTAAAAATAGTGTGGGAATTTCTTCTTAGTTAAACTTGCACTTTCCACATAACCAGTAATTCTATTCCTAGGTATTGAAGAATAATAAAATATATATTAATACACATATTTACATAAAAGGTAAAATAAAAGCATCAAAAAGAGAACTCAAATAAAGGAGTAGAGACTCCAATGGAGCGATGGAGGGGATACTATATGAAATTATCAGTACCAATCTCAATGATATGTACAGGGAAGGGGAAGAAGGGGAGTGGGATCCGGAAAGAAACATACTAAGTGTTGTGTACATGTATGTTCCTATCACTCTAGACCTGAATATGATGTATAATTATAATGTATCAGTAAAAGTTATACAAAGGACCAACAACAAAAGTAAAAACAGTAAAACACAATCAACTGAAAATTAATGAAAACTCTGAAATAACCACAGGTCATCAGGTTATGGATACTGTAATATTTAGGGGTATAGGGAATGAAAAACATGTTTTACTCTTTTTGGTCTGAGCAGGGTCTCTGTACCAAAAGACAGATTAATAAAAGAAATTTATACAAATTTATTTAATATGTTTTACACGACAGAAGAGACTTCATAAGGAAAAGAAAAGCTGAAGAAACAGACAAACCTGAGTGTTTTCATACTGTCCTAGGTTTAATGAAGAGAGAAATTATCCAGGCATGGTGGCACATGCCTATAATCCCAGTACTTGGAAGGCTAAGACAGGAGGATCACAGGTTCAAGGACAGCCTCAGCAAGTAGTGAGACTCTCATCAACCTAGTAAGACCCTGTTTCAAAATAAAAATAAAATAGGGCTGGGGGTGTAGTCTGGAGGTAGAATGTCCCTGGGTTCAATCTCTAGTATCACAAAATAATAATAATAATAATAATAATAATAGGAAGACCCCTCTCACATAGGTTCTTATGACCCGCTTCAGGGGAAGGCCAGAGAATCGTTCCTGCACCTGTTATTTCTCAGATTCATTCAATTTAAAATATTAAGGAGCTGGGCATGCTGGCATACACCTGTAACCCTAGTACTTGGGAGGCTGAGACAGTAGGATCACAGATTCGAGGTCAGCTTCAGCAACTTAGTGACACCCTCAACAAATGAGCAAGACCCTGTTTCAAACTAAAAAACAAAAAGATCCAGGGGTTCTGCTCAGAGGTTTAAATGCCCCTGGGTTCAATCCCTAAACTAAGCTGACAAAGCACTATATTTAGGGTAACATGTCCTGAACACTGTCAAGGGTAAGATGTCATGTGTGCAACTTATTTTCAAATGATTCAGCTAAAGAAAAGAGGATAGAGGAAGGAAAGGAGGGAGGGAAGAGTAAATATGACAAGATGTTCAAAACTGGTGAGTCATGATGAACAGGACATAAGTTATGTTGAACAGGCCATGAAGTGTGTGTGTGTGTGTGTGTGTGTGTGTGTGTGTGTGTGGTACTGGGGATTGAACCGAGCGGCATTCTACCTCTGAACTATACCCCCCAATCCTATTTTTTATTTTGAAACAGGGTCTCGCTAAGTTACCCTGCTGCTGGCCTCAAACCTGCAATCTTCTTGTCTTAGTCTCCCAAGTACTGGGATTACAGGCATGTGCTACCATGCCCAGCATGAGTTATGCTATTTTTGCAACTGCCCTTTAGGTTTGAAAATTTTCAGAATAAAAAGTTATGGGAGAAAGCAAACTCAGCAATACCACAGGTAAGATGACAGGAATTTCTCTAGGGTCAACTTTTTTATGTTTTACTTTGCTCACTGGCACAAGGCTGGCTAACGTATTTATGTTGCCTGAGTACTTAAAATGTGACTGTCTTCATGGAACAGTCTGTTCTCGCTGTTTATTACAAGTCACTCAGATGGTTCACCTAAATTTAGGATTATGTGTTTGACACCAGTACTCTAAGTAATGCCCAACTTATTTGTCCAGTTGCTTTGGAATCATGTAGGCATTTTTATTCAGGATCAATTTTAAGAGAGGTCAGAGCAGGCAATAAACTATGTTTGTTTGAACAATGCTACCATTTCTTGGACATTTCTGGGAATTCTACTTTGGTGCTTCAAACCCTGTTTACAAACCTCCTAATAAAATCAGTGTGATTACGTGCTTCAAACCCTGTTTACAAACCTCCTAATAAAATCAGTGTGATTACGTGCTTCAAACCCTGTTTACAAACCTCCTAATAAAATCAGTGTGATTACGTTAAATACATCTCCTTTTTACTTTGGACAAAATGAGATCAGAACATGTGATCACCCAACTTATTTACCATTCTTTAACTCAAACAACTGTTGGATTCTTGAAAATTCAAGTCTACCTTAACGAATTAAAATTTGCCATCATAAATGCTATACAAAAAAATTCCACTTTCTATAAAGCAAAAACAAGCCGGGTATGGTGGCGCACGCTTGTAATCCCAGTACTTGGGAGGCTGAGACAGGAGGATCGCAGGTTCGTGGCCAGCCTCAGCTACTTAGTGAGGCTCCTCACAACTTAGTGAGACCCTGTTTCAAAATAAAGAATAAAAAATAAGGTGGAGGGTGTAGCCCGGAGGTATAATGTCCCTGGGTTCAATCCCCAGTACCGCAAAAAAAAAAAAAAAAGAATTACAAAACTAATATTTTAGGTCAGGGGTTGGCAAACTTTTCCTGTAAAGGTTTAGATGGTAAATATTTTAGGCTTTATGGGTCACATGTATTCTGTCATAACTACTCAATTCTAGTGTTGCAGAATGAGAAGCAGCCATAGAAAATGTTCAAATGAATTCTCTTAGCTGTATTGCAATATAATTGCATTTACAAAAGTAGTTTGTGGAACACATTTGGCCCCCAGGCCACAGTTCACTGACCCCAGTTGTAGGTAAAGACAGAATAAATGCAATAAATCCCTAGCCTTTCAAAGTGACAGCAACTACTGGGGTATGTAATTTTTGGCATGCGCGCACGTGTGTGTGTGTGTGTGTGTATGTGTGTGTGTATGTGGGGGGGGGCACTGGGGATTGAACCCAGAGGCATTCTACCTCTGAGCTACACCCCCATCCCAATTTTATTTCGTATTTGGAAACAGGGTATCACTAAGTTGCGGAGGGCCTCACTAAGTTGCCGAGGCTGACTTTGAACCTGTGATCCTCCTGTCTCAGCCTTTCAAATACTGGGATTACAAGCGTGTGCTACTATGCCGGCTTTGGCTTTAAAAAAAAAAAAAAAATATATATATATATATATATATATATATGGCTAGGGATGTAGCCCAGAGATAGAATGTCCCTGAGTTTAAGCCCCAGTAACCCCCCCCATACAAAAGCAAATATTTGACCCACTTTTTTATTGTCACTAGTAATGTATTTTTAATTTATTATGGTACTGGGCATTAAACACAGGATCTCATGCATGTTAGGTAAGCACCCAGCTATATCCCAGCCCTTGGGGGGGTAGGAGTGGGGTGGGGAAAGCACTCCTCTTTTTTTGGTAGTGGGAATTGAATTCAGGGGCATTCTACCTCCAAGCTATACCCCTCCCCCAGCACCTTTTTATTTTTTATTTTGAAACAGGGTCTTGCTAAATCTCTGAGGGTCTCATTAAATTGCTGAGACTGGCCTCAACCCTATGATCCTCCTGTCTCAGCCTCCCAAGTACTGGGATTACAGGTGTGTGCCACCACACCTGGTGGGAGCACTCTTTTTGTACTTGCCTAGCATGTACAAGGCCCTGGTTTCAATCCCCAGATCTGCCAAAAAAGAAAAAAGCATTATTTTTAAACAGCTTTTAAAGCAATTACAACACAATTACAGTCTTACCGTTTAATCAGCAATAGCTGTATTCTGATTTTTAATATGTATCATTAAAACTAAAAGCACTGGGGATGTAGGTCAGTGATGGAGTGCTTGCCTCGCATGCATAAGGCCTGGGGTTTGATCGTCAGCACTGCAAAAATTAAAATAAATAAAAGCAGGATGCATCATCGCATTGCTCCCAGAGTACTATTCTATACTGCATTCTTTGTTTGGTTCTGGGGATTGAACCCAGGGGCATTCTGCCTCCAAGATACACCCCCAACCCTTTTTATTTTATTTTGAAGCAGGGTCTCACTAAGTTGCTGAAACCAGCCTTGAACCTGCAGTCCTCCTGTCTCAACCTCCCAAGTACTGGGATTACAGGTATGTGCCACTGCACCTGGCTAGTTTTTTATTTGATTGACAAGAACAGATGCTTCTCATTCAACTAGCTGAAGTGAAAATGAGAGGTTATAAAAAAGGACATAGAGAGCCAGACGTGGTGGTGCATGTTTGTAATCCTAGTACTAGGGAGGCTGAGGCAGGAGGATCGCAGGAAAAGAGCCCATAGCGCCACTTCCACTGTAACATTTAGGAAGGTTTTTTGTTTTGTTTTGTTTTGTTTCTTGTGGTACTGGGATTGAACCCAGGGGCATTCTACCTCTGAGCTACACCCCTAGCCCTATTTTTTGTTCTTTATTTTGAAACAGGTTCTCACTATGTTGCGGAGGGCCTCGCTAAGTAGCTGAGGCTGACCGCGAACCTGTGATCCTCCTGTACTGGGATTACAAACCTCCCAAATACTAGGATTACAAGCATGTGCCACCACATCCAGCTAGGATGTGTGTTTATGATGGGGATTGGGCCGGGCGTGGTGGCGCACGCTTGTAATCCCAGTACTTTGGGAGGTGGAAACCGGAGGATCCGGGTTCGTGGCCAGCCTCAGCTCTCTCTCTCTCTCTGTCTCTTTCTCTCTCCCTGTCTCTCTCTCTACTTAGTGAGGCCCTCCGCAACTTCGTGAGACCCGGTTTCAAAATAAAGTATAAAAAAATAGGGCCAGGGGTGTAGTGCAGAGGTAGAACGCCCCTTGGTTCAATCCCCAGTACCGTAAAAAAAAAAAAATGATGGGGATTGGGCTCACATTGATTGCTAATAGGTATCAATTGCTAATAGTGAGAACAAGCTCTCATACTCAGGCAGAACAATAAAATCCTTTTCTCTGTCTCTAAGTTGTCAGCCCAGAGCTACAGCCAAGGTTGACCTTGGTCAGCTAAAAGTTAGCTGTTAGCCCAGCTAAACACTGAATGACACATGCAATTAAAAAGAATTATAGGCCGGGCGTGGTGGCGCATGCTTGTAATCCCAGTACTTTGGGAGGCGGAGACCAGAGGATCCGGGTTCGCGGCCAGCCTCAACTCTCTCTCTCTCTCTCCCTGTCTCTCTCTCTCTGTACTTAGTGAGGCCCTCCGCAACTTCGTGATGTAATGACCCACTCACAGCATTGAAATAGTTAAAGTTAAAACTGCTTGCTGCAGGCTCTGGCTAACAAGGCAAGATGTCCTTATCGGACTCACTCCCTGACCTAGACATCTGTTGGGAAAGCAAGATTAATGGTTACTGTGGTTACTATTACAAGGACAGCGAATGTCTAACCAGTCTGTGATGATCAACTGTATCTATAACCAATCCTGGTAAAGGTCAGGGAAACCCATGTGGAACTGTCCAATTAGCAAATAGAAACTGAGGCTCTTTGTTTGAAAATTATAAAAACTGAAGTAAAGATGTGCCCGGGGTCCCCGTACTGAACTGAGTGCCAGTTTATGTCGGGCACCCAAGCTTAAGCTTGAATAAAGGCTCTTCTGTGGTTGCATATGGCTTGGTCTCCTAGTGGTCTCTCCGGGACAAAGGATCAGAGCATAACAGTGAGACCCGGTTTCAAAATAAAGTATAAAAAAATAGGGCCGGGGGTGTAGCGCGGAGGTAGAACGCCCCTTGGTTCAATCCCCGGTAACACACACACACACACACAAAAGAATTATAGACTTTCACAACAGCTAAGACTAACAAGCTTCATGAAGCCTCCTGACCTCGTTAACCAGGCAATACCTTTTAATCCATGATATCTGACCTATCCGTCTCTGTGAAGATGAACACATGAGGCTAGCAGAAAAGGTTTAATTGGCTGATCTGCCCCTGCTTTTGGTGGAAAAAGAAGATAAGAAACAAGAGATAATAATTCTTATAAAAACTGTACATGTTCAAAGGCATTAGTGCCTTACTTTCAAGGCACTACACTGCGTCACCTCTGGCGTAGTGGTTTGATTACTCTGTCCCCCGTTTCTCTCTGTAATAATAAAACTTTGTTCAAGCTTGCAACAGTAGTTCTGGCTTTTTCTAAACTAGCTAAGAACAAGAACCCACGGCATCTCTCCAAACAGTAACAGTTTATGAATCAAGAAAGAATGACAAGAAATAAGGGAAAGAGGGAGACAAATATTCCTACTTCTACAAAAGCCACACAAGATTTCCTACTGTAAATTTATGACAGGCGGGAAGATGGAGAAGGCAGCTGAATAGTATCAAGTACTTTGAGATCATTAGATAAAATGCAACTTTTACAGCCTCAATTTAGCTGAGCTAAAGCAGTGAAGAACCATGACTCTAGGTGAAGTGGGAGGAAAACCACAAAACCAAAAGTTTTGCTTCCTCCAGCCTGCCCAGCCTGCCCAGATTCCACTGAGCTTCCTAAAGGCTCGTTTGTAACCACAGATAGATTCTTATCCAGTGTTCCCCGTGTGTTGCTTCTCATTCTCATGCTAACTACCAAGTTAATTCATTCAATTATTTTCCTTGTGAGCCCTCTTTGTGTCTGCACTGTGCAATATGCCCCTTATAGAACTTATATTCATGTGTTTCTATGGCAGTGTGGGACAATAAACAATACATCTGTTAAAATGTATTAGACTAGCTGGGCATCGTGGTGCAAACCTGTAATCCAAGTACTTGGAAGGGTGAGACAGAAGGATCACAGGTTTGAGGCCAGCCTCTACAACTTAGCAAGACTCCTTTCAAAATAAAAAAATAAAAAAAATCTGGGGGTGTAGCTTGGAGGTAGAATGTCCTTAGGTTCAATCCCCCAGTACCAAAAAAAAAGTATTAGATGGTAGTGATTATTATATTTTAAAAAAATGGCAGAGAAAAGGAATAGAAATTGCTGAGGTAAGGTGTTAAAATGTGTCATGCAGCCAGGCATGTTGGTACACACCTGTAATCCCAGAACTTAGGAGGCTGAGACAGGAGGATAACAGGTTTGAGGCCAGCCTCGGCAACTTAACAAGACTCCTTTCTTTGTTTTCACTTTTCTCTATTTTTTTTTTTTTTTTTTTTTTGTGGTACTGGGGATTGAACCCAGAGGCATTCTACCTCCAAGCTACATCCCCAACCTGATTTTATTTCTTATTTGGAAACCGGGTCTCACTAGGTTTCAGAGAGCCTCACTAAGTTGCCCGGCTGGCTTTGAACCTGCGATCCTCCTGTCTCAGCCTCCCAAGGACTGAGATTACAAATGTGCACCACCATGCCTGGCAACAAGACTCCTTTTTTATTGTGTGGTACTGGAGATTGAACCCAGGGTCATTCTACCTCCGAGCTACACCCCCAGCCCTATTTTTTATTCTTTATTTTGAAACAGGGTCTCACTAAGTTGTGGAAGGCCTCACTAAGTATCTGAGACTGGCCGTGAACCTGGATCCTCCGGTCTCAGACACCCAAGTACTGGGATTATAAGTGTGCACCACCATGTCCGGCTTAGCAAGACTCCTTTCAAAATAAAAAATAAGTTGGGCATGGTGGTGCACACCTGTAGTCCCAGTACTTGGGAGGCTGAGACAGGAGGATTGCAAGCTTGAGGACAGCCTCAGCAAGTAGTGAAACTCTCATCAACCTAGCAAGACCCTGTTTCAAAATAAAAATTAAAAAAATAGGGCTGGGGTGTAGCTCAGAGGTAGAATGCCCCTGGGTTAAATCCCCAATACAAAAAAAAAAAAAAGTATTAGATGGTAGTGTATGTTATATTAACAAAAAATGGCAGAGGAAAGGAATAGAGATTGCTGGGGTGGGGTGTTAAAATGTGTCATGCATCGGCCGGGCGTGGTGGGGCACGCTTGTAATCCCAGTACTTGGGAGGTGGAGACCAGAGGATCTGGGTTCGCGGCCAGCCTCAGCTACTTAGTGAGGCCTCCACAACTTCGTGAGACCCAGTTTCAAAATAAAGGATAAAAAATAGGGCCGGGGGTGTAGCTCGGAGGTAGAATTCCCCTGGGTTCTATCCCAGTACCGCAAAAAAAAAAAAAAAAAAAAA